>WOXC01005129.1:0-148652 GCA_011680675.1 Gymnobelideus leadbeateri
CCACCCTGTTTGTTTTCCTAAGCATTCATTTAAGGCAAAATGGGAAAATAATGTTAACTAAATTCTGTTAAATAAAACAGGGAAGGCAATACATTATAGAAACATTCCATCAGGAATGATTAGAATAAATATAAATTAGAGCTTAAAAGAAGAGAACTCCCAACTATCTAGAAAACTCTACACCTCAATCTTTTGGTAGTTCCTGTAAGCCAAGGGATTCACTGTATTCAATGTAGGATGATCAAGTCCATGGTTTCATATACTTTCTCCCAAGTAAAGGAAGAAATCTCTTCAAGGAAATTTTATTCTTTCCTAAAGTTTCTAAGGAAAAAGTCACAATCTGATGGGGGAAATCAGGCAGAATTACTTAACATGGAAAATTAGCTGCAGCCTTGTTTACACAATGGAATAGAAGCCACGTCAGATGCTCTTTATCCTCGGATCTAACCCCAGGTGTGTCCTACTTAACATGCTGGAGAAAGGAAAAATGGCTCCACCAACAGAAAAGTCAGTATTAAAAATAAAAAAACTGTATAGGCAGAGGGCAAAGAATGATTTCCAAGGGAAGAAGTTTAGGATCAAATTACAAAGTCTTCCATCATTGCATGTACTTGCTGGTTGGAGGAGTGGAGGAGTGCACCAGGGTAATAAAAATAAAGCACTGGTTTGAATGCACTTTCCAACACTAAAAACGTGTAAGAAAACATTCTGGAGTTGGCAGCTACAAAAGAACAAACAAACAGACTTGGAGGTATGCTGGGATGTAGCAAAAAGTACACTGGATCTGAAGTCAAGAGGCTGGGGTTCAAGCCTTGACTAACACAGCTGAAAAGAACCTGTGAGGTCTAGCCTCATTTTACAGATAAGTTGAGACCCAGGAGGTTTAAATGACTTGCCTGGGGTAAGGCAGGTACTGTCTGAGGCAGGATTCAAACCTGGCTATTCCTGACGCCAAGGCCCAGCATTCTATCTACTATACCATGATTCCTTTTTCAGCTCCACACAGCTGTGTGACCACAGAGAAGCCATTCAACCAATCACCCTTACACTGCCTACCTCGAAGGATTAGAGTGAGGAAAGTTTATTATAAAACTAGAGGAACAGCATCTACATCCCTGATCTTGGCCTCAATCACCTACTGTGTGGATCTTACATATCTCGTCCACTGATTACAATTTGCATTGTATTGATGTAAGGGTTTTATCTTTCATAACTCAAAAAATTTTAGATTATGGGTTTCCTGGAAACTTAAAAGAGACAAGAGTATTTACTTTGAAGTCAGAAAGCCTGGGTTCAAATCCTGTCTGGGTCCCCATTTCCTCATCTGTAGAAATAAGGTCTGGGCTTGATGGGCTCTGAAGTGCCTTCCATTTCTAGATCTATGATAATATAAATTTTCACTTCCTATCCAGGGCAATGACCCTGATATCTTTCGCCTCTGAGTCTCAGGATCCATCATAAGACCTTGCACACAGTAGGTGCTAAATGTATGTTGAACTGAATAAATGTGTTTCATGGAACTTGATGGAATTAGATAATAGAACTTATTGAACACTCTCAAAACAAATCTAAACAGGTTTATCAATAAGTCATTAAGCCTCAAAGGAAGTTCTTTACTCTGGGTTTGTGAGATTTTCTCTTGGTTTGGCAAATTTCCAAACACATCACACACTGCCCCCCCCCCCCCAACAGGAGACAGTGTTAGCTCCTATCTCTGTCTTTTCAAACGGGGCCATTAGGATATCTAGCAAGCATGTATCAAGCCCCCTACTATGTGTAAGCATCTATGCTTACAAAGGCCAAAACTGGAACAAACCCAGGTGTAAGGAGTTTATATCTTGAAAGGAGAAGCAATATGTATGCAGATAAGAAAATACAAAGTACACAGAGAGTAACTGTGCAGATGGGTAGGACTAGCAGCTGGGAAGAGGGATCAGGAAAGGTTGAATGCAACAAACAGTTGTACCTCTTACACAGATACACATAAGCTCTCTGCAGTACATGGAAGCACACACAAAATAAGGAGGAGACAGGTCATCCAATTAAAAAAGTGGTTATTTAAAGGACAGCACAAAGTCAAGCTTCTATAGTTTTGAAATCTAAATCGATGCCAAGTTGGAGAGCTTGACAAATAAATATACAAAAGGTCCCTTGTTAAGGCTTTTTCCCATGAGCAGAGAAAAGCCTGGGCTTCAGAAGATTTCTCTCTTTTTAAAGACACTGCCCGACGCCTGAGCAGTAAAATTCAGGCTTGTGACCATTTCAGAGGGCACAATCTGCCAGAGCTGCTCTCAGACAGTCAGAGTTTTTCCACTGAGGGACAGAACTGTGGGCCTAGCTAGGTCTGAGGAAGAGGGGAGATTCCAAGCCCCATATTTTTAAGGCAAGATTATAACCCATATATCTAAACACTGATCTGATGAGTAGATTTTCAGAAAATAAAGACCTAATCAGTTTATCTCTATGTAAACACACAGTTGAAGACAAAACAGCAACTCCATGAACTCAGGTCAGCATTTTCTGAGTGGCTCAAATTCAATCAAATGTGTGAATGGTGGCTCACTATTACCACTGAGGGAAATTGAGCCAATAAATATCGTGTATTCATTTCCTCATCTGTCAAGTAGGGAAGAGGGACTAAATAATCTCTTTAGCCCCTTTTAGCTGTAAATCTATTATACTATGATTGGTGACACGTTTGTTTTACTTGGGGGTGAACCCTAGCACACAGATGGAATTGATCTCAGAAAACTTCTTAAAGAAATTCAATGGGGGAAGAAAAAGCCCTGCTTTCACATTCTTTGGGTAAGCTTCTTAAGGGCAGGACGTGCGTCATGTACTTCTGCTGTTCACAGAATAGATACTCTATAAATACTTGATAAACTGAAATAGACTGAACACTAACAAGCCTCTAAACTGAGATTCAATTGAATTAACATTTATTAAGCACCGGCTCCTGATAAGGCACCTAGACCATGAGGTTTCAAATTGAGAAAGACCACAGACTTATCTGCTCTCAAGGAGTTTACCATCTAATGTGGGAAAGACATGTATGGAAACAGCTATGACACAATGGAGAATGAGATAAATGGAAAAGGCCAAAACTGTAAAGGGGACAGCACAGTGGATTTGGTGTCACAAATAACCAGATTCAGGCACCACCTCCAACACTTACTGTGTGATCCTGGAGAGTTATGCAACCTCCCTCAGTCCCATTTGCCTCATCTATAAAATGACAAAGGTGGCCCAGTTGGCCATTAAGGTTTTTTCCAGTTTTCAATCTATGGTTCTCTGACCTCTAAGGTCAGAGAAAGGAAAGGACTAAGCAAAGTGCATTCCTACAGGAAAGAGGAAGTGTTCACAATAGTTAAAGGACTTCAAAGGAAGGTATCAAGGAGAAGGTGGCCTGGGGTGAAGAGTCTATTCAAGGGCAAAGATGGTGTGAACAAAGGCTTGGAGATGGGAGAGGGGAGGATGAGATTGGCAGTGAAGCAGTAGTTCCTTTTACCTGGTGTGTAGAGTCTCTTAAGGATAGCACTTAAAAGATAAGGCTGCCAAGGATGGACAGCCAGCCTGAGAGCCTAGAAGGCTGGAATTTCTATTTTATTCAGTAGGCAACAAAGACAATAAAGACTGTAGTCAGAGTGGCACATCAGAAATAGTGATAAGGATTTACTTATACTACATAAATGATATATAATACACAAATCTGATAGATTGTACGTAATGCAATATATAAATGCTTTAAGGTCTGCACAATGTTTCACATGCTTTAACTTTGCTGATCTCACAACCACCCTATGAGGGTGTCATTATTTTGCTCTTCTCTGTGCCCCAGCCTTGTCTGATTTTCTGGACTCCAGAACCATGCCTTTGCTCCAGCTGGCTCCTCCTGGAACTTCTCTCCTTGTCCTGGAACAGCCTTCCATGCCAGCAGCTTGCTCATCCATTAGTGAATTCCTCCTCAAGACATCACTTAGCACCCAAGAAGGACTTCCTCCAGTTCCTATTGCTGACCTTCTGGACTTCAAAGCTGCACATACTTACCTGTCTTCCTACCTTCCCTCCTTGTCCCCACTATTCACATGCATTTTCTGGGTTATCTTCCCCCAACAAAATGTAAGCTCCTTGAGGATAGGGGCTACCTCTTTTTCTCTGAATTTGCCTCCTTAGCAGTTAGCTCAGTGCCTGGCACGTAGTAAATGCCATTGAGCTGTCATTCAGTTGTTTCAGTAATGGTCAACTTTTCTTAACCCCATTTGGGGTTTTCTTGGTAGAGATACTGGAGTGGTTTGCCATTTCCTCTTCCAGCTCATTTTACGGATGACAAAACTGAGGCAAACAGGGTCAAGTGATTTACCCAGCATCACACAACTAGTAAGTGTCTGAGGCTATATTGAATTCAGGAAGATGAGTTTTTAGGACTTCAGGACCTCCATTCTATCTACCATGCTTCCAACAAATGCTTAATAAATGTGTATTAGCTCCCTACCTTGTTTCCTGTTATCCATGTTTGGCAGATAAGGAAAGGCTGGATCACTTCCTCAAGGCTACAACACAGCCTTTAAGGATCAGACAGGGGATTTAAATTCAGGTCTTTTGGACTCCAAACTCCACTCCGAAGGATGGAGTAGAAAGAGAACTGGTGGGTAGACAGGAAGACTAGTTAGAAAACTGTGACAGTAGTCCAAGTGAGAAACAATGAGGGCCTGAACTAGCCTGTTTTCAGTGTAGGAGAAAAGCAGGGGCTGACTGTGAAAGACATTAAGAAGGCAGGGTCAACAGAAGAGGACAACTAGGTAGGTGTATCAGGTGGAGGTCAAGGCAAGAGTCAGAGATGCTTGACAAGGAGGTTCTAAGTGTGAGTCATTAGGAGGATGGTGTTGCCAACAAGAGGGACACAGAAGTTAGTATGAAGAGTAGGTATTAAAGGGGAGGAGGGGAACAGGTGAGGAAGCCAGTTTTAGAGCTGAATGTGGAGTGCCAATGGGTGGGACATCTATGTTGAGAGGGTTTCAGTGATACACTGAGGGGTGTAGGGCTAGGGATGAACCTGCAATTTCATTGTGTACATGGAACTCACAGACCAGGAGACTCCTACCAATGTAGGTCAGTGCCTTCTCTACAACTGTCTTTGGGAATTGCCTAGGGTATTGAAAGGTTATATGATTTACTCCAGGTCAAAGAGAATGTGTCTAAGGCAGAACTTGAACCCAGATCTTCCTGACAAAAGGGACAGGTATCCACTACACCATGGTGCCTCTCACACAAAGATAAGCCTTTTTTTTGGCATGGCATAAGCCAGAGCTGACCATGTTAACTTTTATTTACTTTTGTATGTCTGGTGCACAAGTGTATACTGACCATAGGTTCATAGATTTAGAACTAGAAGGGACATTCAAGATTGTTGAGTCTGACCCTCTCATTTTACAAATGAGGAAACTAAGGCACAAAGAGAGAGAACAAGTTATATGTCCAGGATAACACAGTTACTAAGTATAAGACATAGTGTTCAAGCCCCACTCTTCCTGATTTACAAGGCCAGATCCCTACTATGCAGACTTTTCCAAACTCAAAGTGATATTTCTCAAGTCTTTTTAAAAGCATGTTTTAGTGTTGAACATGTCACCACAACACCCAAGAAGAAAGGAGATGAGAAAAAATCTTCCTTTCTTCTCTTTTCTTACTGCCAGTCCAGTCACCTGTCCATCCACCTCTTCCCACCCTCATCATGCTTTTTTTTCACCCTTATCGCCACACCTACTGAAGGAGTCTTGCACATTGTAGATGATTATTGAAATGTTTGTTGAATTCTGTGTTTGTGTTTCTCTGGCCCCCTCCCCAGCTCTCTGCCCCCATCACTGCCTCTTTAATCCTTAAGGAAAAGCATCAGCCAAAGAACTGATAGGAAACCAAAAGCCATAACCCAAAAAGGAATTACTTGAAATGTAGCAATGCTGTGTGAGACACACTGATTAAGAAATCATGAACCACAAGCATGGTTATTTCCTAGACTAAGGTAATTAGCCCTCTCCACTCCCAATATTTCCCATTATATTCATTTCCTTCGCAATGACTGGAACAATTTCATCCACTACTACCTGTAGTTAAGAAATGAGGATAGGAATGAAAATGCAGTTAATTCTCAAGTTGTTGGGCTTTTAAATTTTTGAGGGGGCACCAATGAAAGAAAACAGAAAGTAATTCAAAAGGGCAAACAACCTCGAGATTATTTATGTTTTGTAATAAGCTGGATCTGAAAATGGAGGTATCCTATGTAATAGGAATTTAAACAAAATAAGGAAACCACACTCAATTAGAAGTCATTTAGTTTCCCTATTTTCTTGCTACTTAACCACAACTTATTTACCCATTCTTGTAGGTAACAAACTTCCTCAAGCTGCCTGATACTTAACTTCTCTCAAGTCTTCCCTAGAGCAGAAGAGGTGGTTAACAGTTTAGGTTTCAAAGGGGTTTTCAAAATGCAAAGTCACATTGTTTTAACATCAAAATTATGATTATATCTACTGTCAATGTTCTCAGATATCAAAATAATAGGGTATGGTATTAAACACCCAAAGTGCTAAATGTTAAATCTTAAAGCAAGAGAAAATAGACAATTAACTGCACCTGAATATTTGCAAACTATGGATCAGAGCAAACTTATGTGAGCCTAATGTAACATAGTAGGAAGAATAACAGATATGGAGTCAGAAAACTTGGTCCTTGCTCTATTTTTTTTTAACTTGTATCTCCTAAGGAGGTCAAATAACATCTCTATGCCTCAGTTACATTATCTGTATAATGAGGGGGTTAGATCTGATGCTCTCTAAACTTTCAGCCTTAGGTTTCTTGATCTGTGACTTGGATATGACTGGAGAATAAAAGCATCAACTATTGAGAGGAAGATAGAAACACAGATAAAGTCAAGGCGAGACTGAGAAAGACACACACAGAAGTTTCCATTTCTAAGCCAAACTTTTCCTTTTTAAAATAGTCCCAAGTTCTTTAAAATTTCATAAAGTCGAAATTTGACACGGAAGAATAAACACTGTCTTTTTAGAGCTTCAATAAACTGAACTATTTTCCTAAAGGAAGGTCAGTGGGGAGGAGAGGCTCTAAGAGTTAGAGATGCATGACCTGTTTTAAAATAGGAGTTTTAAAAATAACTTCTGCCATCGTATAATCACGTGGGTTTTGTTGTTGTTGTTACTGTTGTTGTAATTGTTGCATTTGGCCTTATGATGGGAAAGAAAGAAATCTGCTTAATGTCTGTCAACCTGCAAAACATTCCTGTTCTGGGACTCAAATGAAAATACACACAGAATATCAGTTTATACAGTAGTGGCAGTATCAGGTGTGAAATGGGAGTCAACTGTTGCCAGCCAGGCAGCATGGCTCAAGCCTCAGTGGTCAACTAGGCAAATGCTATTAGTAGATATGAGTTCAGCTAAGGAATTCATAAGCTTCATCCATTCCCATAGCAAGAATACTGACATTTTACAAACCACAGAATAAGGATTTGTGGTCAGAAAGCAACAATAAACAGAGCCAATTGAGTCTGGCATAGGGCTCTGCAACCCCGTTCAAACTTCATGTCGACTAAAAGGGTGAACAGTGCCTCTTGAGGTTATGAGCCCTCCAAAGGCACAAATATGGCAGAAGGAACAAGGAAAGTAAAAAAGAGAGAGGTTGAAAAAGGAAGAAAAAGTTCAAATCATATTGTACTGCTCAAAACTTTCAATGGTTCCCCTCCTTCTAATGAATAAAGTTCAATCAGACTTCCCGGTCTGGTGTCCAAGGTTCTGCATTGTCTAGCAGCCACTACCTTCACACACAACACACTCTGCTACAGCCCAAATACACTCACTGACCTCAAACATATTCCACCCATTCAGGGCCTTTGCTCATACCCTTCCCTATAACTGGAATGTATTTCTTCACGTGTGGCCTCTTGACGTCCTACCCACTCTTCAAGAATCAGATCAAAAAACACCTCCTTGGGGGCATAATGAATAGATTACCAGCCATGGAGTAAGAGTTCAAATCTGGTCTCAGACACTTAACACAAAACTAGCTGTGTGACCTTGGGCAAGTTACCGAACTCCAATTGCCCTACCTTCCCCCCTCCAAAAGAAAGAAGCAAAAAAAACCCCCAAACCACAGCTCCTCCATGAATCTTCCCTCATCTCCCCATCTGGAAGTCACATCTCTCTCACTGGGTCCCCACCACCTTATGCTGTTTAGTTGTGTCCAGCTCCTTGTGAACACATTTTGGGGTTTTCTTGGCAAAGCTACTAGAGTGGTTTGCCCTTTCTTTCTCTAGCTCATTTTGCAGATGAGGAAACTGAGGCAAATGGGGTTAAGTGACCTGCCCAAGGTCACACAGCTAATAAATGTCTGAGGCTGGATTTGAAATCAGGAAGAAGAGTCCTCCCTGACTCGAGACCCAGCCCTCTATCCACTCCATCACCTAGCGGTCCAGCACCTTGTACTTTAGCCTTATGCATTTACATTCAGTGTGATATTTAATTGTGCACATTTTATGTTATATTTAATTGTGCATATCTTATCATCTCTACTAAAGTGTCAGCTGTTTGATGTCAGAAAACATGTCGTATTTCTCTTTGTCCTTCTTCCAATGCTTAACACAACACGCTGCACACAGAAGGCATTTTTTTAAAACTCTAGTTAAATGAATGTAGAAGAGGCAAAATGAAAAAGACCAATGGGCTGAGACTGGCATTGTGATACCTAAAAGGGAGAAAGTATGGCAAGGAACTGGAACTCGGGACATGGAGACTAAAAACCTGGGTTCTAATATATTTATAGGCTATTTGTTCCTGAGTAAGTCACTTCACATCACTAACCCTCCCTTTGCTCATCTGTAAAAAGTAGATAACATTTTGTCCCATTTGCTTCAAATACACTGGTGTGAGCAAAAGACATTGTAAATCCCAAAGGTATTACAGAAATGAGATTGCCATCATCATCATCAATATCTCTAGTAAAATTCCAGAGCACTAATTTAAGAGCTTTCCCACCCCTGGACCAATGGGGTAGAGACAAACAAGTCGGGGGCATAAGTACATCCCTGCCCTGCTTTGTATCTCCTGTTTCTAAAATGATGGAACCACTATCTACCTCACAGTGTAAGGATAAGGCACAGGTACATGAAGAACCCTGACTTCTTCCAGAGGACAGATCCAGTAACCAGAAGTCTTTGTTTTAAAAGTTGCTTTTTTTCATAGCCTTTCTGTGGCCTCTTATGCATCAAAACCTTATCCCCAGTATTTAAGCAATGGATATAACACCCCTTAGATTGAAAAGATATAAGGGAGAACTAATTGCTGAACAAATTAGGGTATATGAATGTAATGGAATATTAATGCATAATAGGAATTGATGAAAGGAGCTATTTCAGGGAATTCTTGGAAGCCTATATGCATGCAAAGTAAACAGAACCGGAATAAACTATACAAAGGTAACAACACTGTAAAGCTGAATAACTTTGAAAGACTTAAGAACTCTGATTAATGCAGTGGCTCCATGGAACCAATCATGAAACATGCTACCCTCCTCCTGATACAGAAGCAATGTGGGTTCAGGATACAGAATGAAACCTACCTTTTTGGGCCCTGACCAATGCAGAAATCTGTTCTAATGTTCTATGCAGGTTTGTGACAAAGGTTTTCTAACCCCCTCCCACAATATGGGGAACACAGGATAGCAGATTTATGTTAACTGAAAAAAAATTATTTAAACTATTTTGAAAAACTTAAGGCTCCTGATTTAATCAGTGACCAATCACTTTTCCAGTGACTGAATTTATGGGAAAACATGTTACCCAACTCCTGAAAGAAAGGCTATATTCCTGAGGTGCAGGAAGAACCAAATTTTTAGACATGGCTACTAGATGGGTTTGTTTTGCCTGACACGACTTATTTAGGACAAGAGTTCTTTTTCCCCTATGTTTTTCGGTGGGGAACATAGGGGAGAAAAGTTGAGGTCAATAAAAATGATGCCAAAAAGAGTGTCATTGAAACATTTTTTTTTAAATGCACAAAAGAGCATGATTGTGCACATCGGTCTATATCAAATTGTTTGCCTTCTCAAGGAGGGACAGGCGAGGGAGAACTCAAAAGTTTTAAAAAATGCACATCAGGGGCATCGAGGTGGTGCAGTGAGTAGAGCGCCGGCCCCAGAGTCAGAAGGACCTGAGTTCAGATCCAACCTCAGACACACACACACACGCCCCTAGCAGTGTGACCTTGGGCAAGTTACTTAACCCCAATTGCCCTCCAAAAAGCAAATAAATAAATGCATGTTAAAAATTGCTTTTTCACATAATTGAAAAAAATGCACAGAAGAAAACAGAAAGAAATTCAAACATGATAGCTTTAGAGGTTAATATGTTGAATTTTTAAAATAATTTAGAAATAGAAAATGGAGACGGATGGTTGTCCTCATAATCCTGGTATAATGTATATGGAAATACCCCTTTAAAGTTCAGAATAAAAAATACAAAGATGGGAAGG
Organism: Gymnobelideus leadbeateri; assembly: GCA_011680675.1. Classification (NCBI taxonomy): domain Eukaryota; kingdom Metazoa; phylum Chordata; class Mammalia; order Diprotodontia; family Petauridae; genus Gymnobelideus; species Gymnobelideus leadbeateri. The sequence continues at coordinate 10,539 of WOXC01005129.1, forward strand.
AGATGCCCTAGTCCACCTAGAAGGAATGGACCAGAAAAACAAAAATCACTTATTCTGAGCTTGTTCACTAATGACAACTTCCATACCACATCACTGTTTGGGCTATCTGGTGTTATTAAAACCTATGTTTTCTGGAGCAGCTGGTATGGCCAATGTGAGACACTGCCTAGTCTAAGAGAAACACTGTCAATCCAAGTGGACAGGAGACAGAATTAGAAACCGACCCCTCTCTACAAGCTCCTAGCTTGAAAAAAAAAAAAAAAGCAGTGACAGCCATCTCAGAAACCTAAACTACACAGAGCAGCTGAATAGTCACTGCTGTGTGAGTACATCGGCATTGCTTCCCTAAGTAATTAAAGCAATAACTCTTACTGTCATCATTAAGTCAGGAGGTATTCAGTTAAATCTCTCTCTCCCTTCAGGCACTGCCAGTCAGTGGATAAGAGCTGCCTACTATGTGGCAGGCACTGTTCTAAGCACTGGAATGACTCAGTAACAGTCATGGAAGTCATAACAGTCATGACATGGAAGAAAACTGGGGGAGATGACCTAGAAGAGCCACAGTGAATCAGGTGGGATTATTGGGACAAAGTGGAAAATATCTTTCCTACATGCTAGGAGAGGACGACACCTAGTCTGGAAATACACCAGTGCCATTTAGGGGCATGTCTCCTTCAGCATGACCTAGATGAAGGGGCAGGTCAAAGACGACAGGATTATCTATTTCCTTCTATTTACTTATTTACGTTTCATGTGTTGTCCAATCCAGATTTATCCCTTAGGGGCCAGCCTTCTGGGGATGAGCTTTTTTCTCTTAGATGGCCTGGTCTTCAGTCAGTAGACACAGGGACGTGCTTCTGAGACTGCCTTCAAACCCATTCTAGCTTGGCAGGAAGGTAAGAGCTCAGGGTCACCTTCATGGCACAATGAAGCATTAAAGGGGCACATCAAAGGAGGATTTCCCCATATTCTTCTTATTGTTATGATATTTATTATAATAATTATTATATTTATTACATTTTTTCTATCTACTCTAAGAACCCTGGAAATGCTTGCATGAGAATGCTTCTCATTTCAAACCATTTGCTTCTCATTTCAAACCATTACATTTAGTCTTCTCAATGCTGACGATGACCACATTGCACATCAGCTGAAAGAGAAGGGCCTGGATTTTCCTACATGTTGCCTTCTTCACCAATCCCATTTCTCCCAAATGTGTCCAAGCTAATAGAATCTATTTGAACACAGAGATAAATTTACCTAATTAGTAGCTATCCCTGGTTAAGTTCTGGAGACCTGGACCTGAGTCCTGACTCTGCCATGTTCTTTCTGTCTGATCTTGGAAGAGACCACAAAACTATCTAAACCTCAACTCTCTCATCTACAAAAAAGACATAGTAACACCACCAATAATAATATTAGGCCCATCTACTTCACCACGTAGGATCCCTACACAGTACAGGTCACAGAAGGCCGAATATAAAAGTGCTTTCCCAGCAGTAAACCTCTATATACAGGTAAGGCATTATAGTCTGTCTAGAAAATTTTGCAAATGTTCCTTGGCTGGCAACATTAGACAATAGGCTAGACAAAAGTAAAGCTATAAATTAACTTAAGATGTAATTTTAAGATAATGATACAATTTTAATATAAGGGAACGGTGTTAGAGTCATTGCTTCCATTCACTTCTGTCTATTTTAGATTAGGAAGGATAAGTCTGTAGCTACTATAAAAATCTGACCCTAACAAACAAGAAGGTGAACTGAGAGACGGAAGTGGACCTGAGAACATCTACTCTACCTCATTTCAGAGATCAAAAGGCTCCAATGACCTCTCCAAGGTCACAAAGATAATAAAGGGCACCTGCACCCACCCACCCACCTGTGAGACCCTGAAACAGCTTCAGTGTTCAGTGGTCTGAACAACCTCTTCAGTTTGATAACAGATGTAAATGCAGATGCTAAGTGTATTCATTCACTGATGATTAATTCTTCTCTGTTGCAGAGTACCTGTCATTCTCTTCTCTAGAGAGCTTTATGACACTATTCTGTCCAGTCACCAGGAGGATGTGATCTTATTAGGCAAGTCAAAGTTGGTCTAAACAATTTTATTGTTGATTCAATAAACTTCTTCAAGTCAGGAGGATAAAACTGAGATTTTTTATTAAAAGATAAGGAGACACCTATACCATTTCCATAGGTATTTTACACTTAAAAAGTAGGATAAGCTTCATTAACACAATCTAAATAAAGAAACTTGTCTGAAGTGTTAAAGTTCTAACTGTAATCCAAGGTATCAAAACATGCTGAATTTGGTCACTTGGTAAAAATTTTTTAAGTCATATGGAACACCCCCAGATGAAAAACAGGTTCTTAGGGTAAAGTCTGAAGCTATATTAAAAATATTTTTAGTCATTTAACTGTTGCCCATTTAACTATGTGCCCAGAACTGTGTTAGCACTGAGGGAAACAGAAAATTCGCACAAGAAAACATGCCTCAAAAACAACTTAGCAGAGGAGGTAAGGTTTAGAAAATTGAAATGCTCAAGTAAAGATCCGAGGCAATATGACTAAATATGAAAAGGTATGATATAGTTTAACATTCCCCTGCCCCCAAGTCTTATATGGTTTGATTTAAAAAACAAACAAACCCAAAATTTATTTAGCCAGGGTAATCTAATGCTCTTGTATTGTTGATGTGCTAATGTCTGTGCTTGCATGGAAGATTTGAGCTTGGGACTTCAGAGATTATCTAAGGTGATAGTTCCTCATCATGAACCCCTTGGGCATTCTGGTGAAGTCAAGGGGCATCTTCTCAGAATAATGTTTTAAAATATATCAAATAAAATACGTGGATTACAAATGAAATTTAAAAAATACAGTTATCAAAACATTTTTTAAAAAGAGTGTCAGGAGACTGTAGTCCAATCCCTTCATTTTGTAGATGAGGCCTGATAGGTTGAATGCTGTGTCCAAGGTCACCCAGTCAGGACGTGAGAAGGCTGGCTGTCCTAACTCTCAGCTCAGTATCTTTCTGTTATCCCTGCTGCTTCAAACAATGAGGTTCACTTTCTCTTACTTGTAAAACAAGGAGACCTTGAAACAGGAACCAGATGCACGATAACATCGTGGAAAGAAAGCGAAAAGGCATGGAGTCAGGAGCTATACAGAGGATTATTAAGGTGAAGCAATTAGAAAAAGTAGGAAAGAAACAGACATGAAGAGTAATGGGGCAATTATTGAGCAGCAAGAGAAGGGATGGAGAAGAAAGCAAAGAATGTCCTCTCGGGGACGAGTCCCAGGCTTTGTGCCCAGGATAGAAGGAGGCAAGCTAAAACAAAGATATTTATTTGGGGCTGGTATGGAAACCACCAAATCCTCCAAAGCTTCAAAGATAGCAGTTTCAAAGTGGAACTCCAACAGAAAAGATAACGTTTCCATGGTGACTGTGTGTGTGTGTGTGTGTGAGAGAGAGAGAGAGAGAGAGAGAGAGAGAGAGAGAGAGAGAGAGGGAGAGGGAGACAGAGAGAGAGAGAGAAAGAGAGAGGGAGAGGGAGAGAGAGAGAGAGAGAGAGAGAGAGAGAGAGAGAGAGAGAGAGGATGGATTAGTAAGAAAGGATAGTGACAGGGAGCAGGAGTCAAGTCAACGATTTATTAAACACCTACTATGTGCCAAGTACATACACTGAGGAAGAAACCTGAGGGGAAACACCATTGTTACAGGGTTACCAATATCATCAATATGATTAGGTTCATTTATACCAACTTAAAGTGAGCAACTGAGTATTACCTATAATTATCTGCAAATATTGCAGTCTAGCTGCTTTGTACACTAATGTGCTTATTTGGGTTATGTGCAGCCCCGAAGAGAACCTTGTGGAAATGAGGTACCACCAGAGAATGAAGCAGAAAGGTCACATTCTCTGGAGATCAATCTCCCACATCCTCCCTAGGCTAATGGTGGCTGAAAGTCATCACAGCTAGAGCCTTCTGTCTAGGGTTGGCTGCTTTGGGCAGGGAAGGAAGTATCAAAATTTTGAGAAGAGGAGTATCAGAATGGACTTAGGGGCCTGGGAAAAATTCAAAGAGAAGACAGGTTATGATTCGGCCCCCACCCGACTTCTCTTCTGGGGTCACCAGAAAAGGAAAGATGGGATTTAGATATATTTTGAGTGGTTGAGAATACGTGGGAGGGAGAGGTGGAAGAAAGACAGCATGAGTCAAGGCTTGGAAGCAAGAATAAGCATGAAACACATATAGGAAAATGAGAGAGACTGGTTTAGTTAGAATACAGGGGGTTTTGGGTAGGAAAATAAGAGTAATGCATATCACTTGGCACACAATTGTGTGGGGCCTTGAATGTTAACTTTAGGAGTAGAGATTTCATTGAAAGGCAACAGGGGTCTGGGGACGGGGTCTGAAGATTCATCCTCTTACTCCTCTTTTAAACAACTTGAAAACAGTGTTTTAAGAAAATTAGTGTGGCAGCAGCATAATGTTACTGTGCATTGAAACGTCGAAGCTCCAATTCTGGGCATGTGTCTTCTAAAGGTTAAAGCTTCATTTAGGGACCAGCACACAGAGAAGTTTTGAGTTATCTCCGCACGAGTTTCTGTGGTTGCAGAGCCTAGAGCCAAGACTTCTTACGCCAGGGGAGGAGGAATCAAAATGGTAAAGGGACCATGAAGCTAAACCTTGTAAGGTAAAGACAGGATATGTCAAAACAAACCAACCCCTCTGGATCCCCAAAGAGCATGGTGGCTTCTCTTCACTTGAATGAGTGCCTTTGCTGAAACGTCCAGCAATGAAACCAAAGCCTCGATGAGCAGGTGCCAAGGAAGGAGGCCCCCACCCGACTTCTCTTCTGGGGTCACCAGCCCTCTGCTGGCAGACTTCAGCCTCTGACACAGCAAGTTCAATATAACTTACCCACTGACAAGCACAAGCCTGCAGCTGTCAGGGACGTACTGTGGTTTTGAGATCAAGGCAATGGTTTCAAGTTCAAGTTGTGGTTTGTGCAGATTTAAAGGATTTAAGACTTTCTTGCTCAAGGCACTGCACTTGGGACAGAGGAAAATATTAAGGAGGAGGGTAGGGGTTTTAAGTGCTGTGGGCTTCAAGGGGCTTGGGGAATATAGCTACTGGATTCAGATGGAGTTCTTTGTAACTCTAGTACTACCATGAAAGGGGAAGGAAAAAAAGAAACCATGAAGAAATCCCCGGAACTTTAGAAAACAAAGTATGACCAATAAAGGATTTAGATTGTTTCTGGCTCCAAATTTCATCCATATGTAAGATGTTCTTGCTTTTTCATCTCCCCACTGGCCCACTCCACCCCCCCCAAAAAAAGAGCTATTCAAGCTCCAGACAGCTATGTGGCAAAGTGGATAGATGCCAGGCCTGGAGTCAGAAAGACTTGAGTTCAAATTAGACCTCAGACACAGCTAGCTCTGTGACCCTTGGCAATTCATTTGACTCTGTTTGCCTCAGTTTCCTCATCTGTAAAATGAGCTGAAGAAAGAAATGGCAAAATCATTTCACTATCTCTACCAAGAAAACCCCAAAACAGGGTCATGAAGTGTTGGACATGACTGAAACAACTCAACAACAAAAGCAAAGTTAAGCTGCTAAATCAAGGAAAAACTCACTCCCTTTGGGAAGTCTGCCTTCTGTAGAATTAAACTAGACAGGAAAGTGCCTGGATGCAGGTCAATGTCACAAAGTAATGGTTCTCTCCTCTAGATCATGTGTCTGTTTTTTAAAGCAGATCACAGGATTTAGACAAAATCTTGAGATCACCTGACCCAACCCCCACATTTTACAAATAAGTCAGTGGGACCTGCCCCAAGTCACACCAGTGGTATGGTAAAGAGCAGATTAGATTCATTCCTTTGTCCTCTGAACTCTGAATCCAGTCTTCTTTCCTCCAGTGGATAAGGTGGAAACTAAGCTTTTATGATTTCTCTACTCCAGAAGGCTTTTGGTAAATATCTGTTCTTACAACGGTCAAATATGAGACTGCATTTTGATATTTTTCTATATAGTAGCTTTGAATGTTTCATCTCTCCAAAGGCAGTGGTCACAACAGTTTTAAATTTCTACTGCACTTAAAGGTTTACAAGGTCCTGTCCTCACAACCACCCTACTTAGTGTACGTGACAGTCTTCATTCTTCTTTGGGCTCCATTCCAGACTCCTTATGCTTCCTCCTCCCACTGCCCTTGCAGCTTTCTTTGATGTGGTCCTCCCCCCAGAATGGAAGCAACTTGAAGGCAGGGACTATCTTTCAGCTGGTGTTTCTATTCCCAGCCCTTAGCACAGTGCCCTGGTACAGAACAAATACTTAATAAAGGCTTACTGATTCGACAAATTACCCCCCATTTATCATACTCTTTTCTTTGAATAATTCCTACTTTGTCTGAAACAGTAACTTGGACTTTATTCTGTACAACATCAATTCTTGCTTTTTTAGCATGCCTATGGCTACTGCTATGTCTGAGCAGAGAAGCATCTTACTGATCCTCCCCAGTCACTAGTGGTGAGGTATTTCTGCAAGCTCTGGGCTCTTAAGTTATGGAATACATGACAAATGCTACTGACTAGGTAACTACAATAATTAAGTACTAAATATTGAGCTAACCCAAGTCAGTGTTCAGCTAACCTGAGTTCCAGTCTTGTCTCTATCACATAATGGCTATATGACTATGTCACAAACTCTCAACATGCCAAGGAATTAAGACTACAAACTTTAGGCAGGTTAAAGTATCAATCAGAAATGGTAGCTCTTCCAATATCAATGACATCACAGGCTTCATAAAAATAAATAACTTCTATTTCTATAGCATCTTAATGCTTCCAAACAACTTGCAAATATTGTTATCTACAATTTCACAATTAAGGAACCTCTGAATCTTGTCACAAGTAAATCATTTCAACTCTCACAGAAAAGCTACTAAGATTCTGAGGAGGAAATCTCACCCAGACCCCCTGGTTCCAAGTCCAGGGCACCCTCCACTCATTCAATGCATCTCCCCCTTACAAAACAGAATGCAGTTTTTAAATTCCCTCAGAAGACTCAATTTGTGGGAATATGGACTGTTGGGCAACTTGTCTCATGTTCATTTTGATAACACACTTATTCAGACAGAGAGGACCATGAATATACTCAGATGAAATTACCATGAGCCATTTCTGCAAAGGGCACATTTATTTCTTCCTCCCAGCAAAGTTCCTCATTGGAGCTGGAATAGAGGAGTAAGGTTTGTTGTTTTTTTTTCTCGATAAAACACCTCAGTGTCTGGCTACCAGATTAATCTTCTTTAGACAGATACTTTTATCATTTCAGAAGCTCCAAACTCTTTGATGGAGGAAGCTTCCACACTGGAAATCCCCACAAGGATGAGATCATGGTCAACAGAGGGCCAAGCTCAGAGTCAGAGAGATCTGAGACCTACCTCTGGCACAAATGGGCTTTGTGAACATGGATGAGACAGTTTACCTCTGAAAGGAGTCCCGGCCACCTTCCAGAAATTAAAAATTACAGAAGAGTAAAGGCTGTTGTGAGGTCACTCATATGAACAAGGACTTGTTTATCCACTCTAAGAGGACCAAACATCTGAAGAGGTTAACAGGGGAACTCATGAAGTCTTCCTTTTCTGTACTGTTTTCAAAATGGGAAGGATTCTCAGTTGTGTCTAAAAGGATGGAATCTCAAAATTCCTTCATCGAGACCCCCAAATCTAGGGTTCTCCATTTGTGGCCATGGAGAAATAACACACTGAGCTATGAATGAACAGCATTTTAAGAAAGGCTTGGGGAAAAAAATATCACCACAAAAGCTTTAGATTAAAACTTTTGCCCAGGATATGCATGAGGACAAAAAACTAGTTCAGCCAAAAATAAAAAAGCTCTTTGGAACATATCCCCCGGTGGAGGCTCACATAAAGAATCTCTGTTCTCCAAAAAGGCAGCACAGGAAAAGAAGGGTCACAGTAGGAGCTAATCCACTGAGTCAGGGATGCAGTGAAACAGCTAGAACAAAGGAGATATGGGGGAGGCTTGAGGGATGAAGTTCTAATCAGGAGGAAGAGCAAGATCACACCCTACAAATAGCAGGGCTTGGATGTGCAGGAATAAATGGATCCAAATTATTAAGCAAAACTAAGGAGATGCAATGGATTATGACACAAAGTTCCCTTTTTGCATGTCATTGGAGAAACACCTGGAAAGTAGGACAAATGATACTGTGGAAAGAGCAGTGGGCTCCAGTGCCAACTCTACACCAACTAGCTTTGTAGCTACAACCTTGGGTAGGTTATTTCTGCTTCTGGGGCCTCGGTTTTCCCTTCTGTGAAATGAGGGACTGAATGGTCTTCGTCCAGATCTAATATTCTGTAATTGTAAAAAGAATCTGCCACATGTTGATTAATGAAGGTCTGGGACACTGACCTGGCTATCACCTGCTACTCCAGTATTTCACTATCCATTTCACTTTAAAGATGGCTGACTGACGTTAGTAAGCTCAACCAACTCAACAGCCAAGGGGTTTTGTAAACAGTTCCTGAGTTTGGCTGGAGGGAGGACATGGTAGTGATGGGGTGTGGGGTCAGTTTCTGGAAATTTCCTGGAGCTCTCTTCCTGTCAAAAGATCAGCTAATAAATCGTTAAAGATAATCTTTCAAAAGTTAAACAGACACCCAAGGGAGTTGCCATTCTTTACCCATTCTCACCAGTAACTTGTCTGAAGGAGAAATGATAGTAACCTTGGGGAGATATGACCACTCTATTTTAGGATTAATGACAGAGGAGTAGAAAGACACATACTCTAGATTTTGGGTGAGTAAATTCCAAAGGCTCAGTAAAAGGACAGTTAGGCATGAATGGTCTAATATTCTGGAGGGAAGTCAGATCAGAAGGTATACAAAGCTCTCAAGAATGACATTGATAAAAGCAGAAACAACTTCAATTAGAAGGAAATGGGAAAAATTGTCTAATGACAGAAGTAGAAATACATAAGGAACTCATTAACCAACTTAAAATTTTTTTCTGAAATATTTTTTAAAAAGTCATATATAGAAGAGACAGACCAACAGTAGCTAGTAGAAAGTGTATAGGGGAGGGGCAGAGCCAAGATGACGGAGTAGAAACAGCATTTCCAATGTGCTCTGCCCCACACAAATTTCAAACAATGTGAAAGAGAGCTCTGAACAACTTCTGGAGCCACAGCACCCACAGAACAGCACAGAGAAGCTAACCTCCTGCTGAGGACAGCCCAGCACCCCTGCAGGGAGAGGCCAGGGCAGCGCTCTGAGAGCAGGCAGCACAGCACACTGGGAACCTACAGCGAAGCCCACAGAGTTGAGCCCAGGTCCGCGGTTTTAGCCCCAGGGCGGCTGGGCCTTCAGCCAGCTGGTGGAACCCCAGAACACCAACAATTGTGGCGATTCCAGAATTATCAGCACAGATATGCCTAGGACAAAGTGAGAGGTTAGTGCCCTATGGACTTTGGGACCAGTATTTGGGGATCACGTGGTTTTCTCCCCTGGGGGTGAAAAGCTGCTGAAGAAACAGCTGCACAGAAGCCATTTTGCAGCATCAGTAGTGGCTCTAGCTCCTGGTCTGCGAACTGTAGGAAGATCCAGCAATCAGTCTGGGGGTTAATTGCTTTTGCTTTAAACTGCCTGGATCTGGATTGTGGTCTGGGGGGGAAGTTTGGGGTGGGTATCCAACTTGCCAGAGTGGGTGGAGGCTTTACAGAGGCCACCCAACTGGCTGAAGTTGTGAAGACCCCATGTTTGGGCAGAAGCTCCCCTGTCTGGTGGCAGAGTCCTACTGTGGCAACAAGCCCAAAAATCAAGTAATTAAGTGGCAATATGCCTAGGCAAATGAAACAAAATAAACAGAAAAGTTCAACATTGGACTCCTACTTTAGGGGCAAAGAGGCTCAAAGCATGGAGGAGGACTGTGAGGTCAGAACTCCTGCACCAAAAGCCCCAAATGAAAATACAAGCTGGCTAGAGGCCATAGAGGACCTTAAGAAGCAGATAAGAGAAGTGGGGGGAAATTTGGGAAGAGAAATGAAAAAGATGCAAGAAAAGTATGAAATGACAGTCAACAGCCTGACTGAGGAAAATAACACCTTAAAAAATAGACTAACTCAAATGGCAAAAGAGGCTCAGAAAAGCAATGAGGAGAAGAATGCCTTAAAAAGTCGAATTTGCCAGATGGAAAAAGAATCTCAAAAGCTCACTGAGGAGATTCATTCCTTCAGAGTTAGACTGGAGCAATGGAAGCTAGTGACTTTATGAGAAATCAAGATACTATTAAACAGATCCAAACAAATGAAAGAATAGAAGGCAATGTGAAATATCTCATGGAAAAACCACTGACCTGGAAAATAGATCCAGGAGAGATAATTTAAAAATTATTGGACTACCTGAAAGCCATGATCAAAGAAAGAACCTAGAAATCATCCTTCAAGAAATTCTCAAGGAAAATTGCCTGATGTTTTAGACCCAGAGGGCAAAATAGAGGTTGAAAGAATCCACAGATCACCTCCTGAAAAAGATCCCAAAAAGAAAACTCCCAGGAATATTATAGCCAGGTTCCAGAATCCTCAGATCAAGGAGAAAATACTACAAGCAGCCAGGAAGAAACAATTTCAATATTGTGGAAACACAATCAGAATAGCACAGGACCTGGCCGCTTCTACACTGAGGGAGCAAAGGGCATGGAATATGATATTCCAGAGGGCAAAAGAGCTGGGAATGAACCCAAGGGTCACCTACCCAGCAAAACTGAGTATCTTGTTTCAGGGGAAAATATGGTCATTCAGTGGAATACAGGACTTTCAAGCATTCTTGATGAAAAAACCAGAGTTGAATAGAAAATTTGACATTCAGACACAAGAAGCAAGAGATGCTTGAGAAGGTAATCAAGGAAAAGAAATCAAAAGGAACTTATCAAAGTTGGACTATTTACAGTCCTACATGGAAAAACAATAACTGTGTTTGATGAAACCTTTCCCATTATGAAAATAATTGAAGAAGGGTACATGGCATATGTTCACAGGTATACATGGATAGAGGGCAGAGGTTGAATTTGATGGGAAGGGATGATTATTTTTTTTTTGGAGGGCAATTGGGGTTGGGTGACTTGCCCAGGTTCACGTGGCTGGGTTTTTGTTTGTGTGTTGGGTGTCTGGGGCCAGATCCGAGCTCGGGTCCTTCTGGCTCCGGGGCTGGCTCTCTGCTCGCTGTGCCACCTAGCTGCCCCAAGGAAGGGATGATTCTTAAGGGGTGAAGTCAGGAGGTGAGAGAGGAAAGTGGCAAGAGGAGATGGAGAAAGACAGGGTAGAGCAAACTATCTCATGTAGAAGAGGCAAGGGGAAGTAGTTGCAGGGGAGGGGAAGAACAGGAAGGCAAAAAGGCAAAAGCATATTCTCATTGAAGTTGGCTCAAGGAGAGAATCACATACATACTAAATGGAATATTTTACCCTCACTCACTCTCCTGAGTAGGGGAAAGGGGGATGAGAGGAGGGATGATGGAGGGGAGGGCATTCTGGGGAGAGGGGAGGTTAGAAGTACCCACTATCAAAGAGGGACAGGATCAAAGTAGGGAATGGACCAGGTGGGAGGTGAGACAGGTGGGGAGGAAATATAAGCAGTCTTTTACAATATATCTACTATGGTAATGTTTTGCATAGATATACATGTACAACACATACTGAATTGCTTATCTTCTCAGAGGGAGTGGGTGACAAGGGAGAAAGGGAATGGATATGAAAATCGAAGTTTTAAAATTAAATGTTTCATAAGATGTCCAGGCAGTGGGGCTCAGAGATTCACCTTGCCCTAATGACAAAGTTGAAGGGGGTATGGGAGAAGATATGGGAGAGAGCAAATTGGATGAGGGGATATCTGGTGGGACTGCTATTCTGGGGTGGTGGGTAGGGAAAAAATGGGGGAAAAATGTAACTCATAATCTGGTGGAAATGAATGATGTAAACCAGAAGTTAATAAATCATTTGTTTAATTAAAGAAAAAAAAGAAAGTGTATAGAAATACATGGTACAGTCCAGTAAGAATAGTGTTAAGAGAACTAAAGAATGATCCAAGGTTAAGGAGAATTGCGAAGAACAAAAAAAGAGTTGGTTTGGGGGTTTAGGTTTGTCTGGTTTTTGCTATCTTAGATAGCTAGATAGAACATTTATTAAGTGCTAATTATACTAAGTACTGCAGCTTACAAAAACAAGAAAATGAGATGGTCCCTACTCTCAAGCTTTCATTCTAACAGGGGAAGCCAAAACAAAATGGGGTGGGAGGGCTCAGGATCCAGCAGTCTTGAGAGGTACTCACCAACCATCAAAAACCTCTTAGGGTGGAGTCAACTTTAGGTGGACAGAAGCTGATGTGGAAGAGGGGCAGACTGGAGAGAGGGCAGACTGAGAGGGAACAGAGGCAGATCAAAGGTATCTGAAGGACCCGCTCTGGGAGAAGGTATTGGCAGTGAGAACTGCAATGCCCAAAGCTCTGGTCCTGGCACAAGAGACCTGCTATCTGGACTCTAGTAGTTACAGAGGAATGTGGCAATACTGATTCTCTGAGCTGGTTCAATTAAACACAGTGAAACAGGCAACACTCCCAGGCTCCCCATGTCTGGGACTGTCATATAGGATTAGTAAGACTGAAGTCTTCTTGCTCCAGAAGTGTGTGGAAGCTCTAAATCCAAGCCTTGAGTGGGTAAGGGTTAGAGAACTGCTCTCCTGGGACCAGGGATGGAGAGAAAAGAAGTAGGTGCTGTGGTGGGAGTTTTACTCTAAGTGGGGACTCTTCCTGGCTGGATACACTGTGGATAATGGAGGGCTGTGGCCTGGTGGTGACAAAGGGTGGAGTCGATGCAACCTTCAAACATGGCCCTAGATTCTAGGGCAAGTAGTCCACCAAACCTGTTCCCTAACTAAAGACAGGGAGGAGCCCCAGCTCCAGAGTTCAGTGATGAAGAACCCAAGGAGAAACAGGATACAGGAAAGAAACATCATTGTTAATGGGGCGCCCCCACATGCTTGGGTGCTTGCTGGTAAAAGAATACAGAGTCTGTGCAATGACTAAGGACAGAATTAAGTGTAGCCTCTCTACATTACAACATGCCCAGGAGAAGCTTCCAAGTCCAGTAACCGGGTAGTGCTGAGACTGGGATACCCACTAAACAGGTCAGATGACAAGCCAGGGTAGTCATTAAGGGTTCAACAGCAATTTACAGGAAAGTTTCTAATGGAGTGCCCCAGGGATCTGTCTTTGGTCCCGTGCAGTTTAACATTTTTATTTGTGACTTGAAGGTATTAATCACATACTCATTAAATTTGCAGATGTCATTAAAGCTAAGAGTAAAGAGCTAAAACACAGGATGACAGATTTGGGATCCAAAATGTGTTTTATAGGTTAAAGAACTGCAAAGTCCTACACTTGAATTTTAAAATCACCTTTAAAATAGGAAGAGAAGGTTTGACTAGAGGGAAAAAAATTATCTGAAAATGATCTGGAGAGTTTAGTGGACCACAAGGTTAATGAGTCATCAGTATGACACTGATCAGAACATCAACATTAGTTTAGGCTGCAATAAGACGTCTTGGAAAATGGGGAAGTAAAGTCTCACTATATTCTGCCCGGTTCAGACAACATTTAGTTCATTCAGCTGTAGATGCCCCAGTTAAGGAAACACAGTGACAAGCTGGAACGTGAGCAGAGAAGGTGCTCAGCAGCAATGTAACTAGGGTGGGGCAACTGGAGATTTGCCTTAAGGTATCTGGCATCCAAGAGGGGCAATTTCTCTTCCTGGAAGTTCTACTACAGCTTCTGGCACCTCCACCAATGCTGCAGCATGATCACCTCTTCTCCCTTTCCCAGGCTCTTAAATCTCAGAGGCTCTTTCTCCTCAAAGGTCTAGTGGCCAACCAGCTGCTGTGTTAGCATTCTTGTTGCATCTTGGGTTCTCCTAATGGCTGAATTCCCCCATCTTCTGATCACCCCCCTTTTCATTCACTTCTCAAAAGGGTGAGGTTGAAGGGATAGACTGTTCTTCCCTGGCATAGTTACTCCCAATGATGAAGGCAAAAGTTGGTGCATACTATCCCAAGGTAGGATCCCAAGTCAGTTCCCATATGCCCTGTCCTGCTCCTGAGGCAACAGTCTGGGGGTATCTCAATGCCTCTACCTCCTCTCCAAAGTGACAGTCCTAGGATCTCTTCCCACCTGGTATGATGTCTCTCCATCTGAACTGATACTTGTCCCAGGTACCTGAGTGGTTGAACCAGATGGTGAACCAACTGGAGAGTCTATCAAATATGTATTAATTGAAAGAACCAAGCCAGTTTTGCTTAAATAAGAATTAAAGGAAACACAATGACTATCTTCAAGTATCTGAAGAGAATGTGGAAGTAGATCTGTCCTGGTTAACTCCCCATAGGCAGAAATAGCAGCAATGAACAGAAGCTGCAAATGGACAGATTTTTGGCCAAGGTAATGAAATACTTCCAGACCATTATAGTTATGCAGTAAAATGGGATGCCTTGGAAGATGGTGCGTTCCCCACCCCTACTTCCTTCATGTGTCTGAATTTAAGCTGAATGATCATATCTTAGGGATGCTGCAGAGAATTCCATTCAAGTACAGTTTGACTAGTTGGCATCTAAGAGCCCTTTTAGCTCTGATACTCAGTGATTCTTTGCTGAATCTATCCAGATAAACTAACTGGGCAGGGAGTATAGTAAGAATGAGTGACAAAAAACAAGACAAGCACAGAAACAAAAACCAGGAGGAAATAACCACACAGGAGACAGAGCAAGACAAGGAGAGCTAAAGTCAAGGCAAATTCACAGGAATCAAGGAGACCCTGCAGTAAACTGAAGGGAAGGGTGAAGGAGGGCACAGGATGAGAGACAGGATGTGATTAACAAGGAAGGATGAGTAGGATGACCTCGGCCTCCATCAGGGAATTTTTAATATATACATTTCCTGTTAGGAAAGTCATCAGACCTCAGATGTCCTTCAGACCTTCAGGGGAAGTCCTAACTCTTATCAGGAATAGGAGGCTGTAGAGAGTAGAGGCACTACCCACAAGTGGACATGACTGAAAGACGACTTGTTTGTCTCTCCTTTCCTTGCTATCTCCAGCTTGGGGAATTCAGATCAATGAGAAACTCCCAGAACAAATCCTGTGCTGACACCTCCATCAGTTTGGCAACTTCAAGTTCTATGATATAATTCACTCCCAGGCATGCCCTTCTGGAACAGAAAGCAAATCAAGCATTCACCCATAGTGCCAATCTTCGTGGTTGAAATGCAGGTGGTGTAGTTTTAAGAGAAGCAGATCTGGAGACTCAAGAGAGCAGAGTTCAAATCCTAACTCGCCCTGGGTGGGGACCCAAGCCTCAGTTCATTCATCTGTAAAATAAAAATAACGCTCACACACCCCCCCCCCAGGGTGGTCGTGAGGATCTGATGAGATAAGAGTTGTAGAACCCCTAACACACAATAAGTGCTGCATAAATGTCAGCTCTTATCATTAGTGTGGCCATTATATTGTCAGGTGGGCTTGAATGGGGAAAATTACAGCTTTACTCTACCAACTTCTAACTGAAACTTAGCACTTTTTTCAGTGAGGAGCATAGGTAACAAAGCCTTATGGTAAGAAGAGGCTTCACCAGACTGTCATAAAAGGGGTTAACAAGTCCTGATCTAGGGGCGGCTAGGTGGAGCAGTGAGTAGGGCGCCGGCCCTGGAGTCAGAAGGACCTGAGTTCGGATCCGGCCTCAGACACTTAATGCATGAAAAACAAAAACCTAGCCGTGTGACCTTGGGCAAGTTACTTAACCTCAATTGCCCTCCAAAAGAAAAAAAAATGCAAAAAAAAAAAAAGAAGTCCTGATCTAGTCCAATTCTCTTTCCATATGTGAGGAAACTGAGGCTCATTAGAGGAAAAATTACTTGCCCAAGCCCAATGATGGTTAAGAATTTATTAAGCATCTATGTGTGAATTTGGAGCCTCAAACAGTGGGGCGCTGGTGGTGACACCCACAGTTTAAGAAGTGCTGAAGGGGTCCTGAGTGGAAAAAGTTTAAGAAGCCCTGTGCTAGATACTATAACCTTGAGGAGGTTACATTGTAACGATGTACATAATAACATACATATATATATATATATATATATGTTGAGAGGGAGACAAATAGCATAGAGATAGAGTGCTGGGTGTGGGATATGCAAGATCTGAGTTCAAATTCTGCTTTAAATACTATTACCCAAACAGCCCCTTAGGCAAGTCACTTAACCATCTTGGTCTCAGTTTCCTCAGTTGTAAAATGAGGGGGCTGGGCTCAATAGACAGTCCCTCTTAGCTCTTAGTCTATGATCCTATAAAGTACATTTACATACATATATATGTGCACATACATAGATGTGGTGTGTGTGGCATGTATATTTTGCACAAAACAAATATAAGTAGTATGGTCAGGATTAAAACCCAGGTCCTTTCACACCACTCTACCACAACGTCCTAGAAACCTCATACTACCTACTCACTCACTACCTACCTCATAGGGTTGTGGTAAGGCAATAACTTTGTAAATATTTAAGTGAAGCAGAAAAGAGTTATTTTAATTGTGGTAAACATCTTCCCCATCAGAACTTCAGCTTTTCTGTGGCTGACAGAAAGAACCCAGCCCTATTTTGCCCACATAACCTCAGAATTTTTCAGTTTCAGATCACTGGGGAAGGGGTGGGTAGGAAGAAGGTAGAGAAGATTAAGAAACCTATCTCAATAAAGCACCCACTAAGTCATATGGAGAAGCCTTCTTCTACCCATTTCAGCCATGGTAGGGAGATCACCACCAACAAAGGAGAGCTTGCAGTTCTCAGAGATACTGCTTCTAACTCTGGACGGTGTCAAAAACAGTGACTCACAGGAAGGAATTCACATGTATTCCCTGGTTTTGGTTTTTTTCCTAGAGACCGAGTGCATAGACCAAGCTATTGTTGTGGAACATCACTTCATGTTTTATTTGGAGGGGGAGGGAGAGATGTCATCACACTGATGAAGAATTTGCCTTGAAGAAATATTTGTCCCCATGCTCCTTTGAAAAATTAAGGCTGAAGGTTTTAATCTTTGCCAAGGAAAGGCCATTTTATAAACCCTTCTTTCAAGCTCATTTCAGAATTACACTCATAAAGCCACAGTGACGTGTCTCTAGATAAAATACTAACAGTGCCACTAAGGATCTCAATGTTCCAGAAAAGCAAGACATTTTCCAAGGAAATTTAGACTGCTGTTCCTTACAGACTCTATCTCCAGTTAGTCTCCTTTTAGACAATCAACATTTATATAAAGATCAAATTCAACCATTCTTCCTGATTCATCCTTTCTTATACACAATTAATAGGAACACACATTCCAACATCCATGTCACATTCCAGTTTGTGTGAATCTGTAAAACATTTTTGGAGGGAGGAGAAGGGAAGGACAGAAGAGACAAATCACAAATAAAGTGGCAGAGATGGAAAGCTCAGAAATTTATGTGAGCTGAGACAATTACACAGATTTTAGTGCTCCTGACTAATAAAAAACCATAACTTATTCCAAAATAAAAAGCATCTGAGTTGGGTACTTGAAGGATGAGTGAGAATTCAACAGACAGAGGGAATGCTTAAGCATAGACATGGCATTCTCCAGAAAAAGCAAAGTCTGCATATGCAAGTAATGACAGAAAAGGCTGGAAAAATACATTAGGACCAGAATACAGAATGCCGTTAGTGTGAGGTTAAATATTTTATATTTTATTCAGGAGGGTCTTTTCAAAGGATTTTGTCTTGAGCATTAAAATGACATGAAAAGAAGAATATATAAAAAGATGAATTTGGCAGTAATGTGTAGGATAAAATGTTTTGGTCTGGGGAGGAATGAGGGCATATGGGAAAATCTAAAGAAGGGAAAAGAGAGACTGGAGATTAAGAGGTCAAGAATTTAGAAGACTCTATTAGAGCTGATATGAAAGTGGTCATTAGTAAACCTTGCAAAATAATTAAAATCACTTGATTATAATAAATAATTTGGGGGCGGCTAGATGGCGCAGTGAGTAAGAGCGCCGGCCTTGTAGTTGGGATGACCCCAGATCGAATCTGGCCTCAGAAAATGAGCACCCACACACAAATAATGACTAGCCGTGTAACCTTGAGCAAGTTACTTAACCCCAACTGCTCTAAAAATAATAATAATTATAATTTATAATTTTATATTTTATAATAATTAATATAATTAAAATAAAGTCTAGGAAGCAGAAACCAGAATACACAATATTAAGGAGTTCAGGAATTGTAAAAAGTGAAGGCAGCAAGAAGACACTAATCATTGAAAAATATGTGTTAAGTGAAGACAGAGAGAGAATTCGATCTCAAAGGGACAAGTAGGTAGAGGGAAGACTTTACAAGGGATGGGAGAGTACAGGAAAAACTGAGCATGTTTGCAGGAGAATTAGGTTGGACTATGTGTAACCAAGGTATTAATCCAATTTTACAAAAGAGACTCCCTCACTGTGGCAGTTCCCATCCCACTTAGGGAGTTGTCTGAAAGCAATTGTGCCAAAGAAGTATTAGGGTAGACACAGTGCTAAGTGCGTTACAAATATTATTATTTGAACCTTTGATCCTTGAGACAACCCCAGGAGGTGGGTACTGATATTATCCTTGTTTACATTTGAAGAAATTGAGGAAAACAGAGATGAAGCTATTAATTTGGGGTGATGGGTGAATTTGTTTCCCTTATATTTTGATAACCATATTGCAACATAATTGGTTTCCTTTATAATCCTGTGTATTTTATTTTATGCATTTAAAAATATTACTCTGAGAAGGAGTCCAGTTGCCAAAGGTCATCTATGACACAAAAAAGGGTTATGAATCTCTGTACCAGGAAAAGAATTGGCATGCGTCTTCCCCAAGGAAATATCATACAAGCAAAATCCTCAAAAACTACTCTCTCTTCCTTTGTAGTATGAAAAGCTAATAATAACCTACATCCCTCAAATCTGACTCCTCCTCACCACTGAAGCTACTCAAGTTCAATCCCTAAATCAGAATAGTTTTGTAATAATCCCTTAACTATCCTATCTGATTGTCTGGCTTTGTGTCTATTCCCTCACTTAGCCATCTTTCATATAGCTACTCAAGGAATCACCTTAATGCACCCACTGTGGTCAGGTACTTCTCTTCGCTCCAAAACTTGATTCTCTACTGCCTACGGAATAAAGTATTCAAATAAGGTATCCTGACTCAGCCATGCAAGACCATCCACAGTCTTGTTCCAATCTAATTAACCATCCTTAGGTCATACATATATTCTTTTTTTCATCTTTTTAACATTTTTATTTAAAGTTTTGAGTTCCAAATTCTATCCTTCCTTCCTTCCTTCCTTTCCTCACCTCCCCACTCCCTGAGATGGTAAGGAAACAGATATATTCTCTGCTTTGGTCAAAACTGACTTTTCATCATCACCTGCCCTCTCTTCTCTCAATGCCTTTTTTTACATCCTCCATCCTCCATCCCTAAAATTGATTTCCTTCATCCTACCCCCATTCTCAGTCTTTTAGGGCAAATTACTAAGCTCTTCCTTTTCTTAAAAACAACTTCCTTGACTCTGAAACAGCAGTACCTATCTTGTGAGGATACTGTGAAAACTTTAAAGTGCTACATAAATACAATCTATCCTCATTATTATAATTAATAATAATATAGAGGCAGCTAGGTGGTGCACGGGAGAGAGTGCTGGGTCTGGAGTCAGGAAGACCTGAGCTCAAGTTTGACCTCAGACACTCTGGGAAAGTCACTTAACCTCTGTCTGCCTCAGTTTCCTCATTTATAAAATGGGGGTAATAAAAGCACCCACCTCCCAGGGTTGTTATGAAGATCAAATGAGATAACTATAAAGTGTTTAGCACAGTGATTGGCATGTAGAAAGCACTATACAAATGTTAGCTATTATTACTACTGTCATCATAGCTTCAAAATTCAGTTCTCTGAAGCCACAACATCCTAAGAAACTTCTCTGACCACTTGGTTGAAAATGAGGTCTCCCACTTCCGATTCCTCATAATGTTGTCCTTGGACTCCTCTTTAAAAAAGAGACATACACATTGTATATATTATGTATACTTAGGTACAGTATTTATGTATGCGTATATACACTGCACACATAAATGTACAATTGACATTTAATTCCTTCTCTCTTGTATAACTGTTATCTATGTATCTTTTCCTCCTATTAGATTTGTAATAGAGGCAATTAGGAAGCACGGTAGATATATGCCACTGGATCAGACCCAAGTGCAAATCCAGCCTCACACACTTACTGTATGGCCTTTAACAAGTCACTTAACCTCTGTTTTCTTCAGTTTCCTCAATTGTAAAATTAGAATAATATTAGCACCTAGATTTTGGGGTTATTACAAGAACCCAAGGATCAGGTAAGATAATATCTGTAAATCACTTAGTACAGTGTCTGGCATGTAGCAAGTGCTTAATAAATGTCTTTTTTGTTCCTCAGCCCCTGGAATGCTGGACCATATGGGATTCCCAGAACAGTGCAATCCCTCTCCAACACTGACATCCTAAAATAACCAGGCATTACAACTGCCTCTGGTTCTACTTCCTGAGATTGTGGGCCACTTTCTAGAAAGTGGGGTCTGGGCTAATTCAATCTTGATTTTAAACTTTTAACTCTTACAAGATGGAAGACAGTTTTCTCACCTTGTTTCTCTTCTCTGTTTTATGTCAGGTCACATTTGGAGGAGAAAATAAGTGTTTCATTAAAGTAAAGCATGATGAATGTTTCAAAAGGAACCAGACACTATTTGAAAAGAAATCACACTCTCTTAAAAGGTATAAAACCCTGGTAGGAAAGGAGGAGTCAAGCAGTTCCCAGCTGACTATTTGGTAGCCACTTATACTGACACTTAAAACAAGATAAATACATTTTGTACAATCTAATCCATGTCAAGGCATTTCCCCACAACTAGAGAGAAAAGAACTCCAACCGTATGCGGCTTGCCTTTCCTCCTTGTACAGAAAGCTGTATTTTTTTTTTTACCAAGTTTAGTATCACTGAAAATATTAAATAGAGTCCTTGGAACCAATTTAAGAGCACAGATCCTTGAATACGTCCCCCACGCGCTTGAACATATCACGTTTCTAATTTCTAGAAAGTGGATGGTCACCACCTGATTGCTATTTTGCTCTCTGGGACACCCAAAGATAGATTTGGATGGCGCCACTATTCATCAGGGACTAAATTTTAAACCAACTGGAATGGCATTTTCCATTGCCAAGGACAGTGCCCTCATCTGGGAGGTACAAACATTCACCACTCCTCAATCTCACTGGGCAGCTCTGCCAGGTTGAGCAAGACTATTTCTGAAGCATTCAGGGTAACGAGTAGAGACTACTGTTGGAAAGCAGTAGGAATAGACAGACTGCCATAGATTGGGCATCCTCTTGGTGGTACCAAACCATGCCACCCACTCTGCTTCCCAACAGAGGGCTCAGGGGTGGAGGGTGGGGTGCAGAAACAATGTCTGGATACATTCCATATGTGAGATAAGGGATATAAAAGAGCTTGGCAAGCTTGTAAGCACTATACAAACACTGGCTATTACTATGATTATTATTACACATCACAGGTGCTTCAGAGATGCCATCAAGGGTTCAATACTGTTCAAGATTGCAAGGAGTCCAATGGTGAGGCCCCTCCCATACTGAAAATTCAAGCTGTTTCATAAGGAACTTTATTTAGAAGAAATTCTCTGTATCTATTCCCAGAGTGCACTGGAATTAATCAAACATGCAATGTCCCCCATATATAAAAAAGGCCATGGTAGGGGTGGCTAGGTGACACAGTTAATAGAGTACTGGCCCTGGAATCAGGAAGACCTGAGTTCAAATCTGGCCTCAGACACTTAATACTTATTAGGCAAGTCACTTAACCCCAATTGCCCTGCCCTCCCCCCTCCAAAAAGTTAAAAAAAAAAAAGGCCATGGTAGAAAGTATGAGAATATGCAGAAACAAATAAGACAAAGTGTTCAATGTAGAAGGGAGAGAGAGATGTGCCATGCACACACATAGAAATAAATCAGAAGACATGGAAATGGGGGGAGGGGGGAGGCTAACTTGTGGTATGATAAAAAGAGCTATGAGTCTAAAGATTAGGGTTCTCTCAGAGCCTAAATTTCTTTACCTATGAAATGGAGATGGTACGCTAGATTTCTAAGGTTCCTTCCAGATCTAAAGCCTTTAACTTGGAATATTCTATTCCTTAGCCTCCTTAATTTAAGTATTCTCCATTGTCCTACAGAACTCCAAGGCTAAACTTAGTCGTAGATTTTTCAATAACGGCTGTAGTTCAAATACACTCCCTTGGACACTGGGAGTTTTGTGCCTCCGACCCCAAATGGGTAAAGAAGTTGGACAAGAATCACACAGAATTAGATGTAGATGGCTTTCAATCATAACAATGAAGCAATCTCAATGAGATTATAGAAAAAAGAATACCCCCATCAATGATATCATAGGTCCGGATAGACATTTCCCCTTTCAGTGTATGCTGAGACAGAGCAAGAAACAAGTAGGTTTGAGGAAAAGTGTGCAAGTAAGGATACATCACGGTATAGATTTGCAGTCAGAGGACCTGTGTTCAAATACTGACTCTGGTCCTTTTTAGTCTGAATAAATCTTGGCCAAGTTATTTAAGTTATTTTAACTTAAGTTATTTTAAGTTATTTAACCTCTCAGTTTTCTTGTTTATAAAATGAGGGTGTGGGACTAGATGACCTCTCAGGTCCCTTGCACCTCTTTATCTGTAATCCTGTAATTCCGCTTAACATCTAAATGAGACCCAATGTTGAAATGGCTCTGAATCTGTGCTTCATAACATAAAGAGCACAGGAATAAGAAAAAAGTATAATCAAGTATCAGTTGAAACACATACCATCTCTGGGATGTTAAACAATATACTTCAATACTCTATAATAAGATTAGATGACATGATCTCTCAAAGTCCCCATCACCACCAAAAGTCTACAATCCCACGGTGCCAGAGTTTTAATCCCCTTTTCTAATTTCAATAGAAGCTGACTTTGATATCCTTAGTCAAATTTAGGAGCTGGCCCTTTCCCCCCCCTCATTAGATACTCCCTGTACCTACCAAGGTCCTGATTTTGTCTCATTAGGACATACTGAGCATGGTGAGTGAATGCCCAACTCAACTGGGAGCCAAGGACAAGGTTAGAATTATTCACATATTATTCTTTCTCCTGAAACTGGATAGACACAGAAGGTAAGTGAGCACACACACTCTTCAACACTCATAACAGTTAATTAGCATCTCACTATCTAACACTTAACTGTTATTATGCTAACAATAAAGGAGTTGCCTCTGTCTTATTCTCTCATTCTTTTCAAGTCTCCATGTATTATCTCTCTAGAAATTATTGTAATCTTCATAAGGGCAGCAAGAGTGACTCCATTTCCTTCCAAGAGACCCCACTCTTGTTTTGTTTTGTTTTTAAGTTTATTTACTTTATTCTGAACTTAAGAAATAAAACATGTATTTTCCATAACAAAACAATAGGAAAAAAAGATGATTGTACATGAAACTGCAAATCTATTATGTACAACTTGCTATTCCTTTAAATATATAATAAATATACTTAATTATATAAAATATAATTATAATTATCTTTATATACAATATATTATATATTGTATAATATGTGACAATTATATAAAATATAATACATATTATATATTAAATGTATAATAAAGCTATCATGTAACTTTCCTTTTTTTCCCCTTTTTTTCTCCCTTACCCCCTCCCACACTGCCCCAGATGATTACCATTCGGCACACACATAAAAAACCATTCTATATAAACTTCTTTTTATCAGTTCTTTCCCTGGATGCAGACTGGGGTGGTATAATGGACAGAGCTGGGCTTGGAGTCTTAAAGTCTGAATTAAAGTCTTGAATCTGAATTCTAAGTTAGGCCCATTGGCTGTTTTACTGTGGGCAAGTCTCTTAAATTCTCTGAACTGTAAAATAAGGAATTTCCTCATCATTAAAATACAGCTATCCCCTGCCTAACAGAATTGTTATAAGGACAAATATGATAAACAAAGTGCTTTGCAAAGCTTAAAGATTCATATGAATATGCACTCACAGTATTCATATGCATAAATACTAGCGCTACAAGGTCCACTCTCCTTATCCCCAACATTTAATTGAATTGCCTTTAATTGTCATATAAAGTGACTTCATTAAAACTACTCCAATTTTAAAAGTTAAGATAGACTCTGAGCTCTATAGAAATAGTTGGAAATATAAATGCGACTGTGCCATCCCATAAGTTGAAAATCAATGGTAGGGGCAACTTTAGGTCAGCTTTTAGGTCAGTTACTTTGCTCAAAGAATATAGGGAGCATACGAATCCCTTCATTTGGGGGATGCAGAGTAATTTTTTAAATTTAAAAAAAACAACAACATACTTAATAAAATGTTTTTTCTTCCTGTAATGGAAATGCAAATTTAAAGATCTTCCCTGCCCCTAGCTTAAGTGCACCTGGAGCCTGTGTTGGGAGGCTTGTTTTTCAGGAAAGCCCACACCTTGATACTTTGTGATTGGGCTGTGGGTCAAGAAGTTTGTTACATTCTCTGAGCCAGGAGAAGGCTATATAAACCCTGATGGGAGGCTCTGCTTTGGGGCTCACTTTGAGAAGTGTCCTGTGATTTGACCAGATGAGACTCTGGGAAGCCGTTGTTGAGAGCCCCCCGGCTTTGAAAACCCAGATGTTGATGCTTCCCTCTCTGGTAACTGTGATTTGGTATTGATATAATGGTTGGACAGTTTGGAAGCCTGTCTGTTTGATCTGTAAATTCTGTCTGTATAATCTGAAGTTCAGGGTGCTGACCTCTTCCCCCTGAACTAGGTAATATATGTTTGATTAAAGTAAGCTTGTTAACCCATTTTGAGTTGCTTTCCTTTTGAAAAGCAGATCTAAGAACCTGTGTTGGCAGTCACTCTGGGAATGCTGGGGTGCTTGCTGCTATACTTCCTTAAAAGGAAAAAAGGGACACCTTAAACAAAGCCCAAATTCTGGGTTTTTAAGTTAGATGTGATATACAAGAATTCCCCTTTTAATATCTTAAAATTTGAGATATTTGAAGAGTATGTTATCATCCTTTATGTATTAATTTAACAAAATATTCTTAACCCATGGGCTAATGTATCTTAGCCTGAGGAAGAGCTTCCATTTAACTCAGGCCCAAGTAAATTAAATGAATAAACAGATTTTGACTTTATAATGGTGCTTTATACACTTCATCTCATTTGAACCTTACAACCCAGGGAGGTAAATGCTATTAGTATTATTATCCTTGATTTAAAGATGAGCAAATTGAGGTTGAAAGGATATAAAGTGACTTTCCCCGGGTCACACAACTTGTAATATCAGTCACATTTCTCAATATAAAAATGACATTAATGTGTGGTATTCAAGAGTCTAGGTGAAAGGAGAAAATAAAAAAAAAACCCATCTGGAAAGTTGACAGAGCAGAACATACCACACATACTCTTTGGTGTCATAGCAATGATGATTAATGGTGGCCAACATCAATGGCAGGGCCGTGCTGTGGGTCAAAGTTTTGGTGTTTCATAGAATTTTAATTTGCCATTGACCTGATTTCTTTTCAGCAGAACCATATTTCTTTCAGGTCACAGATATATGCTTATTTGAAGAGACAGCCCTTTTGCCCGAGTAGACAGAGTCTGACCATTCTCTAACTGGTCTTCTGTCTCAAGCTTCCTCACTATGATCCATCTTTCACCAAGATGGAAGCTGCCAACAGTTCCTCTAGGTTCACTTACAAACCCTTCTGTTTGGCATTTAAAGCCCCTTCAGAACTTGGGTCCTTCCTATCTTTCCATTACTCCACATACCGTATATAATCTAGCTACACAGGGCTACCTGATGTTCCTCACAGGGACATTCCACTTTCCAGGAACACTGTGAAGATGAAATAAGATGATATTTATAAAGCACGTAACACAGTGCCATACATGCTAGCTTTATTAATATTATCCCATTTCCACATCTTTGTAATGGCTGCACCCCATGCTTGAAATGCTCTGCCCCCTCAATTCCACTTTTCTGTTCCTTTGACTTGGCTCAAATGGCACACTCTGTAGGGGCCTTTCCTAGATGTAGTAGTAGTAGTAGTAGTAGTAGTAGTAGTAGTAGTAGTAGTAGTAGTAGTAGTAGTAGTAGTAATAGTAGTAGTAGTAGTAGTAGTAGTAGTAGTAGTAGTAGTAGTAGTAGCAGCAGCAGCAGCAGCAGCAGCAACTAATATATATGTTTATATGTATGTTTATGTGTGTTATGTGTGTAAATCACTTACTATGTGCCAAATGTTATGCTAGGCACTTTACAAATATTATCTCATTTGATTCTCACAACAACTCTGGGAGGTAGGTGCTATTATTATCTCTATTTTGTGGATAAGGAAACTGAGGCAAATAGAAGTTAAGTTTCTTGTCCAGTGTTACTTGACTAGTAAGTCTGAGGCTAGATTTGAACTCAAGTCTTCCTGATTCCAGGTTCAGAGTGTTATCAAGCGTGCCACCTAGATATCAGTAGTGTCCTCTCCTCTGACATTACCTTCTACTTACTCTGTATAGACCATAATTATTTACATTTTGTCTCCCCCATTAAAATGTGAACTCTCAGAGGACAGGGTCTGGCACATGGTTAGGGCTTAAGAAATGCTTTTTGACCTTACTGAACTATAAGTAATATTCCCAAGTTCTTGGGTAGATGGAGGGAAAGTCTTACTAATGACTCTGTTCTCAAATTTCCTGTTCAAGATCTTCATCAACGACTTGGAAACTGGCAGATTTATCAAGTCTGCAGATGACAATATGAGGAGGGAATGCTAATACCTCCAATAACAGACCCAGAATCAAAAAACAACGGGCTAAAATACTTGGTCCAGAGCAACAAAAGATTAAAGTTTTGCATTTGGAATTTTTTTTTAAAAAACTGTTTTTCTCAAAGTTTGAGACTGAGACAATTGGTTTAAAAGCAGTTCTCAAGAAAAAGATCTGGAAGCTTTATAGGACCTTAAACTCAAAATAAACCAACAGTGAAATATGATCTAATGTAATTTGAAACTGCATTAATAGAATTCTAACAGCCTGAATAATAGAGGCAATACCATATCCTATAATGTTTATCATCTAAAATCAACTTTTATTGACATCTTTTATTTTTCACCCAAATATTCCACTGTATTCCCCTCCCCATCCATTCTTTAAACTTTTAAAAAAGTTTAAAAAAAAAAAACAGTTCCATGAAACAAATCATTATCAGAACAGCTGACATTTATTTGGGAATTATTACTTTTTATGACTACTCTATGAAAGAGACATTTACAAAATGGAGTCCTTGCAAAGGGAAATGACCAGAATGATGGCAGAGGAGGGCAGGGGTGTTTCAAAATCATGTAAAACATGTAACCATTGAGAGAAGACATAAGGTAAAGAAACAGTGACCAAACAACAGAATCCTCACTCTTTAGTTGCATAACAGAAAACTGAGGATTTTAGCCTTCTAAACTAATAAAGTCCAAAAACACATTTAATTCCAAATTAAAATTTCTAAAGTAGGTTTGTCCAAGCAATGCCTAACTAATCTTCCATCAGGAGGGGCCACAATAAACCAAGGCCCATTGCCAGCTTGCATCATAAAAACCTGGTGTCCTCTGAACAAACATACTCTCCTTCCCTCTCTCTCCCTTCTCCACGCCCCCCCCCCCAACCCCATGGCAATGTTCCCTTCTTTAAATTTTTTTTAATATATGAATAGGGGGCAGCTAGGTGGAGCAGTGAGTAAGAGTGCTGACCCCCGACCCACAATAGGTTCCAGCCTCAGAAAATGAGCACCCGCACATAAATAATGACTGGCTGTGTAACCTGGAGCAAGTTGCTCAACCCCAATTGCTTTAAAAAAAAAAAAAAAAGATTTGAATAGATGGTCATGGGACAGGAAGAGCAAATTCTGAAGACTGAGTGCCAGAGGACAGAAAAGCATAGTCTTCCTCCTAGTGTGCCATGAAATGGCCAAAAGATATAATGGAGAAGCAGACGACCTAAACAAATAACCCTGAAATCTAACAATAACAAACTAGATAGGCTTCATCTGCTATGGGGTCCATTATAATGTGTGGCAATTTTGGGGGGGCTTTTTGGAGGGCAATTGGGGTTAAGTGACTTGCCCAAGGTCACATGGCTAGTTTTTATGTTAAGTGTCTGAGGCTGTATTTGAACTCAGGTCCTCCTGACTACAGGGCCTATGCTCTATTCACTGTGCCACCTAGCTGCTCCTACAATGGCATTTCAATAGCACAATCTTGGGTTAGATTGTTTTTCATTTCAAAAGCACATCATTTCAATGCCACTATGTCTTACGGAGATGGCTGTGAATTATAAATCACCACCATCTCTGAAAAATAAAAATCATGGATGACCCAAAAGTCAAGACAAAGGTACATGAGTAAAGCAAATGGGGATTCTTAACTTGAAGTCTATGATCTTTTGAAGTATATATATTTATAATCATCTTTCAAAATCATTGGATTGTTTTGCAATCCTGTGTATTTTATCTTATGCACTTAAAGACATTCTTCTGAGAAAAACCACAAGAAGACTTTACCAGGCTACCAAAAAGGCTCATCACACAAAAAAGGTTGAGGACTCAGGCCTGGCACACAGTAGATTTTACTGTTTGATTCATATTACCAACAATGATTTGTGCAAAAAAAAAAAAAAGCAGGACAAAAACACATAGGAAAGGCAAGATGAGAAAAGCATATAGGCCAGTCACATATCAAGGGCAATGGGGAAGAGCCCAAGAACTCTACTGGTATCTAAATAATATTAAAAGGTCTAGAAGAAGGCCCCCAGTGTATTAGGCAAATCTTCTGTGGGGGATTTACGGGAGCATATAGACAAAAATTACACAGGATGAGAAAGGGTACATGAGTCATGATTGGTACTATGAGAGAGAGTATCCGTATCCATGAGAACATAGATCTTTAAGAGCCTGTCCTGTCTCCAGTCTAAAGTAGGGTGGTCTGCTTGAAAGACTGCAGGCCTTAAAGTCAAGAGACAGCAGAATTTGAATCCTCTTGTTTATACTTATTAGTTGTACATGGACAGGACTCAAACACAAAATCACAATCACTGAATGTCAGAGTTGGAAGGAACCTTGGAATCCATCGGGGCCAGCCCGTACTGGAAAAAGAATTCTTACCACACCCAACACATCTGCCAAGTAGTCTTCTAGCCTTTGACTGAAGACTCCAGCCAGTAGAGTGCCCACTACCTCCCAAGGCAGGCATTCCACTTTTGGAAACGTTGTCATTGTTAACACATTTTATCCTCACTACAAACACCAAGCCAAAATCTGCCTCTTTGAAATTTCCACCCTATGCTCTTAATTCTGCCCTTGGGGGCCAAACAGAACAAATCTAATCCCTCTTTCTCATGACAGTCTTCCAAGTTCAGTACTTGAAGTCAGTGTTTCTACAAATTGAGGATGATTCTGCGGACCTTTACTCCCTACATCATGCGGGCTAAGTGAGGATAAGTTAAGCTGATGTATGTAAAGTGCCTTATAAACCTCAAACGTCTCCTGGAGTTAGCATCATCGTTACTAAAGAGCACGTACATAAGTCTAATATGCACCAGTTTCAACGGCCCATCTAGGGTTCCACTACTCTGCCTGCTGTGATGCTTCCCAGCTTGCTGCTGTCAGTGATCTAATACACACTTGGGAATTTCTAGCATAGGCACCCAAACATCAGAGGAAATAATGGCACCTGAGGGAAGGGTATCTTCTGAGACAAGCTGGCTGCTGGGGCTGCTTAGTGTTGGGGAAAGGGCATTGCCCTTGAAATGCTAAAGTGGAAAAAGCTCAGGACCCTAAATTCAAATCCCAGCTTAACCACTATGGACGATTAATCCATCCATGGAGCTTGAGGAGGTTAGACAAGATGGCATTTATGGCTCCTTCCATTTCTAGGCCTACCATGGAATGGTTCTCCCTTTCCCAAGAGAAGACAGGAGTTTGGGTGCCACCAGCCAAACTTCGACTTGGGGCACACATACCTACCAGCTCCCTTGGAAGTCAATAGAAGGGTTGAGAAGCAGGCAGGGACAGGACAGAGATCGGAGCCTTTATTAAAAAGGCAGCTAAGGAGATGTCCACAATTTTTGCTGAATCGACTTGCAATATGAAAGATTTCACATGTCAAACCAAATGGCAGGACAGAAACGATGCAAGCTTTGTAAATACAGCCATGACTAGTTTCAGCCAAAGACCTTTAGAAACAAATACAATAACCCTCACCTCCACAGAAAAGTATATAAGGAAATGACAAGAAGGTGTCATTTCAGTCATGTTTGAATATAGAGAACCTTGACCTGAGAGGTCAGCAGAGCTACTATATCTGCAATGTACAATCTAGTCAACACTGGTTCCCACCCTCCTCTCCCTTTGTGTACTCCACTGGGAACCTGACAAAGGTCTAAGAGAGCTAAAGTGTTTTGCTTAGCTTGGCCATCCTCTTGGCAATGGATACCATAGTAGAATCAGGCTTACCAGGGTTCCAAGCTAAAAGGCCTTGGAGCTTTTACACTGAACGCCTTCCCCCACAAGTAATCCTTTATTTGAGACTCAGTTACTCACATGTAGATGCGTGAGTCTGACAAGTGTAATCGCCTTCCTGCCTATGATTAAAGGCTTGTCAGTATGTGGGTGGGAACAAGTCTATTCTATCTATAAAACATTCACCCCTGCAAAAGTAAGTTTGTTTAGTGTCTGGTTTTTAAAAGGCCCTTTCCTAGCTTTCTAAGGCTTCTTCACAAAAGGCAGGAGTCAGAAAAATTCCCTTGCCTATCCCTGGGGAGCTCATTCATCGGTAAATAGCCAATGGGGCTCTGGAACAACAAGAGTCATATTTTTGGAACAGCATTTAAAAAAAAAAAAGCTAAAAGGTGTAGCAGCCAAACATTTTTTTTTAATTCACCTGCCCTCCAGGAACCTACTCAGTTGAACTCTACTTGACTCTGCTCACTCCCTAATTCAGTATAATAGCTCACATTTACATAGTGTTTTTAAAAATCTACAAAGTGTTTTCCTAGCAACGACCCTGTCAGGCAGGTCAGGCAAGTATCATTATCTACCCATTTTACAGATGAGGAAATTGAGGTCTAATGAAGTTAAGTAGCTTAGTATAGAAGGCAGAGTCCCAGTGTTGGTTTCAGAAGACCTGAGGAGTTTAGGAGTCATTCAAAATTGAGTGCCTTGGGGCAGCTAGGTGGCAGTGAATAGAGCACCAGCCCTAGAGTCAGGAGGACCCGAATTCAAATTTGACCTCAGACACTTAACACTCATTAGCCATACGATCTTGGGCAAGTCACTTAACCCCAATTGCTCTACTGTCCCCCTCCAAAAAAACAAAACAAAACACTTCTGTGAGTGCCTTTATATAGGAAACCCTGTTATTACCTTTCTGTGTATCTTCAACCCTTAATAAGGTACTTGGAACATGGTAAGTTCTTAATAAAAGCTTACTAACCAACAGATTTAGTGGTAGTTTCCCATGAAAGATATCTGGACCTAGCATTGAGGCCTCACAGTCGCTTACCAGATTTATGACCATAGGCAATTCACTTAATTTCACCGAGCCTGGGGCAGCTAGGTGTTGCAGTGAATAGAGCACTGGCCCTGGAGTCAGTAGGACTTGAATTCAAATCCAGCCTGAGAGGCTTGACACACTTACTAGCCCTGTGACTTTGGGCAAGTCACTTAACCCAAACTGCCCTCCAAAAAGAAAAAAAAATTTCTCCAGGGTCTCAAGGTTCTCCCATCTCTACAATGAGCAAAGTGAAGTCAGAAAACTGGGGTTCTAGTCTCCCCTCAGAGATTTACTACCTATACACAGTCCTAGAAAGGTCTAAACCTTAAACTTCTGCTCCTCATCTATAAAACAGAGAAAACAGCACCTTCCCCCTCCCAGAAGAAGCATCTGTTAAATGCCTACAGAGCACCCGGAACAGTGCCAAGGGCATCACATCTATTATTTCATCGTTTTAACAACACTGAGAAGTCATGCTATTATGACTCCATTGTACAGTGAGGGAAACTGAGGCATATCGAAGTGGTTTTTTTTGTTGTTGTTACTTGTTTTTAAAGTACTTACCCAGGGTCACAAGGAAGTATCTGAGGATGAATCTGAACTCTGGTCTTCCTAACTCTAGGCCCTGTACTCTACCCACTGTGCCACCAAGTTGCCTGAATGAGATAATTTAAGACTTTTTTGCAAATTTTAAAGTGCTATAAAACATGAGCTATCATTACATCAAACCCTTCTAATATAATGTTCTATGATTAAGCATATCCTTAGAGAAGGGATGTCAGCAGAATGCACTACAAAGAACATGGCCTTGAAGTCAGAAAACCTGCATTCAAACCCCACCTCTGAGGATTACTAATTCATCTATGTGACTTTCAACAAGTCACAACGCTATAGTTTCCTCATTTGGAAAACAAGGGGGCTGGCCTAGATGGTCCAACTCTGAATTTGTGGCCTTTCCTTAGATCCAGAAAGCATTGAAGGATATTATAATAATAGCCCTTTAATCACCCATAGGTCCAACCAACAGGTGGTTATAGAGCCATGACCCACTGATTCTTTCTCTTACAATGAAGCAAGAAAAAGTATGTAAGGATTCAAAGGCTGGGAGCTCAGATAGCATCAATCGGGTTAAACCGAAAACTGTCCTTGCTTTGCAAATTGATCATTCTATACTGCTACATAATCCTATTTCATTTTGCTTCTTCCTTTCATAGTACACCCATGTAATTCCAACAATGCCTTGGATATATTAAGGAGAAGAGAGTTTTCTGAAATCAGGTCCAAAGCATGGGGGAGGAAGATTCAATGTCCCTTGGGGAATCTATCTAGTGAAGGGTTGTCATCTGAAACTCAAAGAATGAAGAAGCCCTTTAGAGAAGGTGCTTTGGGATTCAGCTGTGGAAGCCATTCCCAGCTTCCCCCGGGTGCTTCTTCACCAGCTGAGGGAGAATTAGTCACAGAAAAAAAAAAAAGGCAGGCAATGTCCTCCTCCTGCCCCCTCAAGATCTCACCCTCTTTCCCTGGCTAAGTAATGGGGACTTCCCTGAGAACACCTTTCTTCCATCATGCCCATCTCCCCCTGCCCAATGCTTAGACCCACAGAAATGACTTCTATGCCTCTGACCTTCCTGAAAGGCCTGATTTAATAGGTGGAATTCAACCACAAAGGTCCAAGATAAACAGCACAAAGCTGCTGCTTTATATCACATGCACCATCCCTCCCCAGCCCCCTGCCAAACCCACACTCTCACGGAAGCCCAGAGTGGAGCAGAAAGCGACAGCAGCCCTTCTCATGAAAACAGAGGTTACACAGACTTCCCTTAAAAGAGGGAAGCAGCCAGAAGCCTGAGTGGGTGCTGCAGCCTCCCTTTGAAGAGACACACATGCCATCGTCAAAAAGTACTCTCCTCCCAGTGTCCGTGCACAGGAGCGTTCAAGGCGGTAGGCAAAGTTTGGTGTTTATAGCAATGCTATTTTAATTTTGAAAGTGAGGGTTACCATGGAGTTTTAATTTCCTGAAGTGCCTCTTTGGCTTCTGTTCTATAAATGGCATTGGGGCTTGTGCTAAATACACCAAATCAAGGCAGAATTACTAATTATGCAAAATTCTCAATCACCAGTTTGAATCTGTGAGTTTCCACTGGTCTGTTGCCTATCAGTTCTTTCTCTTGGAAAGATCAGAAAGAAAAAAAGGTTCCATTCCACGTCAATGAACATGGTGCCCCTAATGTGTCTGAGTGCCAGAGCAGGGCTGAGAGATACAAAAGATTGTGGTATAGCCCTAAGTCCTTGTAGTTTATAAGCTAGTTTGGGAAACTCAACAATCTAAAAGATGAAGGACTTTGTGAGGACAGACAAAAGATAAGTCCTCTTCAGTCTGATAGAGACTGAAGACTGAGAAGGCAGAGTCAGATACATGATGCCATGGATCAGGAAGACCCAAATCCAGCCTCAAAATGTTTACTAGCCATGTGATTCTGTCCACCATCTTAACTACCACCTGCCTCAGTTTCCCCAATTGAAAATGGGGATAATAATAGCACCTCCCTCCCAGGGTTGTTGTGAGGTTCAAATGAGATAATATTTGTAAAGTCATAGTAGGTACTATATAATACTTATTCCATTCCCTCCTTAAAATAATGAAGGGTAAGTCTCACTCTGTTTTCCGACCATCACATACACACCATGTAGTTATCTCTTATAGCAAAGTTACGGGAAGACATGGACAAGTAGCACAGGTTAGGCAGGCATGGATGGATTGCAATCTATATTACTCATAGATAGGGAGCACTCTATCAATGAGCTCACAGACCCACTGCAGCAGACACAGTAGAAAGTCAGAGCCATTCAGGCTGCCACTTAACACCTGTGTGACCTTGGGCACGTCATTAATTTACCAGACCTCGATTTTCTCATCTGTAAAATGAGACACCAGCTTTCTGGGCATTCTCTAAGATCACTTTTAGTGCTTTTAGATTTGTGATCCCATGGATCCTATAACCATAAGTATGGCTGGGCAAGGTAAACATGTTCACTAAATCCCCAAATACTAGAACTAAGAGGTAAACTCTTGAAGCTTTAAGGGAGAGTTTTGAAAACAAAGTGAGGAACAGGAGACTTGCTTATTCTATAATTCTCCACTGGGCTTTAATCAGCTTAGTGGATAGCCCGCACTCTCACAAGGACAAATTTTTACTAAAACTGATGGAAAATAGGGTCAAAGTAGCAAAACTATGTGTTGGGGGTTGGAGGGGAGGGGATTGGGAATTTTTATAAAATATGCCAGTTCTAGGTAGTATGGGGAGACTTGCACCATCCCCATAGTCA
Source organism: Gymnobelideus leadbeateri (assembly GCA_011680675.1). Classification (NCBI taxonomy): domain Eukaryota; kingdom Metazoa; phylum Chordata; class Mammalia; order Diprotodontia; family Petauridae; genus Gymnobelideus; species Gymnobelideus leadbeateri. Next base: position 45,654 of record WOXC01005129.1, read on the forward strand.
AATGCTTGCCACATTCCACACTGATTGGAGTTTCATTTGAGTTCTCTCAGGAGGGAAATACCCCTTGGGTGAATGAAGCCCACAGTCATAGCAGTCTGGGCTTTTTTCCCCTTTAATTAGAGAAGCTTGACTAAGAGCCAGCTCTGACTTGGAAGAAGGGAGGATTTGGGAGCACAGGGCACTTGGGGAGGACTTTGGATTATACAAGACAGCACAAGGCTGTTGGGCTCCTGAACAGAGGACGAAGGTAAATACAGAGGAAAGAAACGTACCTACTCTGCAATCTTGCTTGGGGAGCTGATAGTGATTGGCAAGTCATATGATTCTGATAGGTGACCAATCCCAGAGCAAGCTGGGAAAGCTGAGACCCTCAGCTCATCACGGTTCAACCCAATCTGTCCAGTGCAGGACAGTCTGATCTCTGCAGTCTAACCTATTATGTTCCTATCTTTTCACCTTTCCTTATCTCACCACACCTTACCAAAAGAAAGGAAAAAGGAAAAAATTCATCAGTGTCTGAGGGGGAGAGTAGATCATAGCCAGAGTCTCATATACCTTTTCTTCCCTGGCCTCTCTGATGTTCTCTCTTCATCTATAATACACGAAGGCCCAGATCTGTATCTTTGTAGTCAACTCCAAAACCAATTCAGAAAACATGCAAACAAACAAACAGAAAAACCCTGCAAAAAATTAGCATTGGAGAGGACAGACTTCCAAAGTAATCCAACTCAATTGTACTTAAATAGGAATTTGCTATCACCTCCAGAACAAGTGTTCATTCAGGCTCTGCTACGGACAGAATGAAAGGATAGGAAACCCACTGTTCGGGGAAGCCCATCTGACTTTTAGACAGCTCTAATAATAAGTGTTTCCTTATTATCAAGTCCAATCTAGTTCCTAGTTCTGTCCCCAGGGACAGGCTGCTGCTCTTTTGCAGAGCCAAAAAAATCATCATATAGAAATTACCTCCAAAGTTGTAGTTTAAAAGAAAAATGCTGGTCCAGTAAAGGATTGGATCGCAGATGATATGTTCATGAAGGAAAGTTATGGATAAGATTCTCTGAATTACTCACACAAGTACAACCTTAACCTTCTGTGATTAATGACACACAGAAAAACAAATGCTCAGGTCAGTGGACCATAGATCTGGCTAAAGCTTTTTAATATTCTCATGAGAAGATAGAACAATAAAGTAAACAGGCCCGCTGGCTTGACAATTTTTTCAAACCTAGCACATGCCACTCACTCAAACAATTTATAAATGTTTGCTGAAATAATTTTGTAGTGGATGGACTAGTGGACTTGGAATCAGGAAGCGCTAAATTCAAATCCTGACTCAGATACTCATTAGCTGCGGGACTCTGAGCAAGCCATTTGATTGGTCTGTGCCTCAGTTTCCTTTTCTATGAAATGGGGTTAATAATAGCATTTACCTCATAGGGTTGTGTGAGGCTTGGATAACAATGTTTATAAAGCACTCTGCAAGAAAATTTGAAACTCAAGGGAATGTGGAACTGAATCTTGTAAACTAAAAGTAAAAAAAAATTAATAAAGATAAAATTTTACTTTAAAAAAAATAAAGCACCCTGCAAAAGTCAGAGCGCTATATACATGACGGATCTCATTAATATTATTAATGCTTGCTATGTATAATGCATTCATTTAACCACCATTTGAGGTACCACTTTTGCACAAAGAACTGTACTAGGCATTAAGGGAAAAGCAAATAAACAACTGTCTCCTATCCTCATAAACCCACATCTATCCTAGAACTATATACTTAAAAACCTTTCATCTTTTTAACAGAGAGGGAAAATGGCTGGCCATAAAGGGACATGCATTCTGCTTCCAGGTTTGGACTGCTCATAGATCAGGTGTCAGCCATAAAATCTGTTAATCACGGGGCAGGTAGGTGGCACAACGAATAGAGCACCGGCCCTGTAGTCAGGAGGACCTGGGTTTGGATCTAGCCTCAGACACTTAACACAAAAACTAGCTTGTGACCTTGGGCATCACTTAACCCCAATTGCCCCCAAAAAAGCAAAAAAAAAATCTGTTAGTCACAGGTTCCATTGCTGAACTGACAATCTATTTTAAATACCCCAACTGCTGCTCCTGGTCTCCATTCATTCAGACTCTCTCATACATTTTAAATATCTTAAATTTCATTTCAGATATTCTTAAATTTTAAATATTATTAAAAGAATAAAAACAAATATTATTAAAAGAAGTCAGACTAGACAGGCTGGCCAAAGAATGGACCAGGCTGTGCTTTAAATGGTAGTGAGCTCCCCAAACCGCACCATTTTTAAAGAAGCAGCCAGTTGACCACTTGTCAGGAATGTTGCTAGGGGAATTCCTCTCCTCCTAAATAACCTCTGAGGTCTCAGATTCTAAGGGTCTTTGAATTACACAAGACAGACAAGTATCTATGCTAGTGAGATGATACAAAATCTAACCAATGGAATGGCATCCAGTAAAATTTCACTTCTATTCAATAAACTCCAATAGCTCTCTATTCTTCCCAGGACCAAATATGAAATTCTGCTTGGCTTTGAAAGCCCTTCATAACTGAGTCCCTTCCTGCCTTTCCTGTCTTCTGACATGATTCTCCCTTCCATATACTTTGCTGTCTGGTGACACCAGACATCCTGCTGCTCCTTTCACAAACACAGTCTCCTGACTGAGCATAATCGTGGGCTGTCCCTCATACCTGGAATGCTCCCTTTCTCCTTATCTCCACCCTCTGCCTACCCAGGCTTCCTTCAAGTCTCAGCTAAATGCCTGCCTTCTGCAAGAAGCCCTTCCAGTCTTCCTTAGTGTCTTCTTTTGGAGATTATCCCCAACATAGCTTGTGTGTACACATTTGCTTAAATTCTGTCTCCCCCATTATACTATGGCTCCTTAACAACAGAGTTTGGGTTGGTTTTTTGTTTTGTTTTGTTTTTTGCTTTTCTTTGTATCCTCACTGTTTAGCACGGTGCCTGACACATGGTAAACGTTTAATAAATGTTAGTTGACTGAGTAGGATGGACAGATCAGGAGAAAAAATAAGAACTAATAAGAACTTTGGAAGTCTTTACTATATAGGCTGAAATGACAGGAGCATTTGGTGATACAATGAATAAAGAAAGTATATTCATTCTGCACATCCAACCGAATAGAAGTATTTTTAAAATACTTTGATCATTTTCTTTGACCATTACCACTTTTACAAACAAACAATCAATGAGCATTTATTTAATAGTCACTATATGCCAGGCACTATGCTAAGTGCCGATCATACCAAAAACAGTCGCTTTCCTCAAGAACCTTACATTTAAATGGGGGAGACCACATATGTAAATCAGAAGATAATAGATAAGTACAGAACTGAGAGAAGGCAACTTTAGAGAGAAGAGAGGGGGTGGCTAAGTGGAGCAGTGAATAGAGCACTGGCCATGGAGTCAGGAGGACCTAAGTTCAAATCTGGTCTCAGACACTTAACACAAAAACTAGCCATGTGACCCTGGGCAAGTCACTTAACCCTATTTGTCCTCTAAAAAAGAAAGGGAAGAGAGCCTAGCAGCTGTGTGTATGTGTATGGGGAAGGGGGGCAGAAAAGGCTTCCTGGAGGTGGTGGTGCTTAAGCTAAATTGTAAAGGAAATCAAGGTTTCTATGAGTCAGAGGCTGGGAAAGAGGGCATTTCAAGCATGAGGAAGTCAGGACAAACTTATGGAGATGGGTGATGGTGTAGATGGAAAGGAATAGCAAGGGAGTCAGTATGGCTAGATACAGGGTACACTGAGGAGAGCTGAATGTAAGAAGGTTAAAGAGGCCAGGTTTTGAATGTCAAAGAGAATTTCTTATTTGATCCTGTAGGTGACAGGGAACCATTGGACTTAGGGAGTGACACTGTCAGACCCTACACTTTAGGAACTCATTTTGGTAGCTCTGTGGAGGATGGATTAGTGTGGGGGAGAGACCTGAAGTAGTAATATCAAGGAGAAGGCTACTGTCATAGTCCAACAAAGGGCAATGAGGACCTAAATGAAGACAGCAGCTGTTTGAGTGGAGAGACAAGAAAGTAGGTAAAAGGTACTTAAGAGAAAAAAATTACAAGATTTGGCACTTGACTGGATCTGTAGGATACACTAGAGAGAGGAATCATGAGTGACACCATAAGTTTCCAGCCTGGGTGACTGGATGAATTACAGTGCCCTCAACAATATCAAGTTCAGAAGAAGGAAGGTTTTTTTTTTGGGGGGGGGGGTGGATGGAAGGAAAGATGAGTTATGTTTTGGACAAGATCAATTTGAGATTCGATTTGGCAAGTTTAAGAGGATACTGGTGATACTGGAGTTCAGGAGAGAGACTAAGAAAAGGTCATCTCTTAAACCAATGAGTATCAAATTCAAATAGAAAAAAAAAAGGCCAGTAATACATACCTATGAATCCCTACTGGCTATATACTGACTTTGTTTTAAAATGTAATTCATCTGCTTTATTATATTTTTATTTTATTAAAAATTTCCCAATTACATTTTAATCTGCTTTGGGCTGCATGTAGTGTGTTTGATATCTCTCTTAAACTTCCTCACCACTAATCTAATAAACATCTATTAAGCACCTACTATTTACAAGCCACTGTGCTCAAGCTGGGGATACAGAGACAAGCAGAAAGCAGTCCCTGACTTCCTGGAACTTGTATTCTATCGTTCTGGAATTCTTAATGTTTTTTGTATCATAGATACCTTTGACAGGCAGGTGAAACCCATGGATGCTTTTTCAGAATCATGTTTGTAAATGCATAATATGTAATATATAGGATTACAGAAGAAACCAGTTAGATTAAATGGTTATCAAAATATTAAAAACAAATTGATGGACCTCAGGTTAAAAACCACTGCTATAGTTAAACATTTATCTGTGTCAATATGTAGGATTTGTGTGGAAATGTCCAAGTTGTCATGTTTAAAATGTAAGATTCCATAAAGTTAGCACTGAAGGTGTGACACATAAGGTGTCACTGAGTTCCAAGCTTCTCATTTAACAGAATAAGAAACTGGGGCTTTAAGAGATAAAGTGACCTGTCTAAGGTCACAGGACTAATAAGAAGCAGAGCTGAAATTCAAACCCATGTCTTTTAATTGCAAATCCAGTTGTACTACAGCACTATACTCAGAAATTAAAATGCTTCTTTGACTGACTTTATCAACAAGAAAGACAAGTAAAAACATATCAAATATTTCTTAAGCTAAAAGACACTACGGAGAAACCAACATTTCTTAAATGTATTAAAAGGCTTTCCTAATGTAGCTTTTTGCCAGTAGAGTTCTTTGTTAGTTACATTAACAGCTAAAAGGCGACACCAAAAAAACCTGCAGTGCCAAAAATATATCCTCTAGTGATTAAGCCAATAGAGCATCACTGTCTTCCTACCATAGCAACTGTTGCTATGAACACACAGCTCAAAGGCAACAGAAGCAGGCAGAGCTAGAGGGTGGAAAGCAACGATGAAGGCAGAGCACATATCTTTCATATGTGCTCACCTACTGATCCCACGGTCAAAACCTCAGGTTTTAGTAAGATCCAATTTAAGGATTCTTTTAATGTCTATTTTTGTCCCTTCCTGTTCAAGAAGCAGAATATTCAGTTTAGTCAGTCAAAATGCATTCTTTTCATGTTTACCTGTTAATCAGTAAAAATGAAAAGTGCCTATTTCTCAATACAGATCACACTTAGTGGACATAAGACTTTCCCATTTTTTGTTCAACAGGTTGGCTGCTCAGTGGACTCTTCTTAAATGTCTTGATTGCTAATATTCGTTGATTTCCTCCTACTTCCCCCTTAAAATGACAAATTGAAGTAATCCAAGATTAATATTTTGGCATCCAGTTTCACAAAATAAGCAACAGCTCAGTCACTATCACAGCCTTCCTTTCTAGCTGAAAGCCTATAAGATGCTCATAAAATAGGTTCTGCCTTCCATTTCGGCTAACAGAGATACCTCATTAACATATCTTTAATACAAACTCCCACTTTGTTTCTAAAGGGCAGTGTAACAGGAGAACCAGGGTCCCATACCAACTCCATTTACTACCAGTGACCTCAAGCAAGCCCATTTCAACCTCTCTGGGCCTCAGTTTCTTCATCTGTAAAAAAAAGAGGGCTGAACTAGAAGACCTCTGTAGTCCCTTTCAGATGTAAATCTATAATTATATGAACATCCTGAATCATTTCAGCTACTTCTTTCTGAAAGCTTTCCAGCTACTAAGCCTTTCTTAAAGTATGGTAAAAACAGAACTATACACCATATTTCATGAGCAAATATGCAACAGTTTGGCACAGAGTTTGGAATGTTCTTCTTCCTTATCTCTGTCCATCTCTTGGAATGTCCAGTTCCATTTAAGGCTCATTCTGCAGAGATCTTTTCTGATTACCCCAACTGTGAGAGATTCTCTATCCCTATCTTCTTCCATTTACTTTGCATCTTGTATTTATTTATGTATTATGTGTATGTGTGTGTGTGTGTGTGTGTGTGTGTGTGGTCTCACCCCCATTTAATGAAAGTTCCTTGAAGGTAGAATCTGTTTTCATTTTTTGTCTGTATGTTACCAGTGCTTGGCATTTAATGAATACTTTGAAAAAATGAACCTCCCCCCCAAAAAAAAATCATCACCACCATGACCAACCCTCTTGTTCCACAAAAGTATAAAGGTCCTTTCAATAAACTTATGATGGGTCATGGCTTCTCAGAGTTATATTAGTGAAATGTAATAGGAAAAGCCATAGACTTGGAGTTCAGAGGACTGTAGGACCTTAGAAGCCAACCAATACTCTCATTTTTGCAAATAAGGTAACTGAGGCAGAAAGCATTTGATGACTTGCCTGAGGGGGCACGTAAAAGATCCAAAGTCAGAGCTGAGATATAAACTTCAGTTTTTCCTAAGCTCAAGTGCAGAGTCCTAGAGCAATGTATCAAATACACAGCCACCCAAGTGTGGCCAAACCTGATTAAAATAGAATTGGGAAAAACTTAACAAAATAATTTAAAATGTAATAACATTACATTTTAAAACTAAGTCGATATGCAGCAAGTTACGCTACCATTGTAGTAGGGGAAGTGATTGTTAAACTCTAAAAGCCATATAAATGTGAACTACTAATGTTATTGTTATTCCTACAAGCTAAAATGTTTCCCTCTCTATGCACACACACTTCTCTCTCCCTTTCTCCCCCTTTACCCTCTTTCCCCATCTTCCTTTCTCCCTCTTTCTACCTTTGGAAATCTTGTTCATACTTCAAGGTACAAAAATGCCACCCTCTCCATCAAATCATTTATGACCTCCCTAAGTTAAATAAAATTAATAAAGCAATATTTATGACATTAATTTAATAACTAGGAATGTGTTCTTTAAGTTTGCTATTATTATACTTACATCCTTAATCAAGGTTTGAAACGTATTTTAGATGCATTGTCTCATTTGGTTCTTTCATACCTCTAGACCCTAAAATCATTTTGTTCGTGCCTTTTAGAACAATGATCCCATCCTATCTCACATTATATTGGGGTACAGTTGAAATGCTATTGGATTTGGAGCCTGAGGATTTAACTCTACCATGTTCACCCTGTTATGTTTCAGTCTTTCCATCTGTAAAATGCAAAGCTTCAACTAATGACCTCTGAACTTCCTTCCAGATTTGTTGTTTTGTACATGTCTCATCTCCCCTAGTAGACTACAAAATTCCTACGTTTTCTTGTCCTTTACTTCCCCCACAGTAGGAGCTCAATGTTTTATTGAACAAATTAATCCAACCATTGGCCTGCTGAGGTAAGAGCCCATAAGAATTCGATCTGAGGATTAAGTAAGATACTTCACTATCCTACAAGAAACACAAAGGATGTAGAATACATCATGTTCAGTGCCAAACTTCCAAACACAGATCCATCAGTGGAAGGGGGTCTCTATCTAACTGGTCTCTTCCTTTCTATTATCTCCCTCTTTTTATCCTGCAAGTAGCAGAATCTCTCTAAAATATTGCTTTAACCATATCTCTTTTACCCTCTACTGAAATGCTTTCAAATGGAGACCCCAAAATCTCTAATCAATGCAATGGCCAGCCACAAGTCCAGAGGACCATTGATTGAAGCATGCTATCCACCACCTGGCATAAAGGTACAGAATTAGTCATTTTTTGGATGTGGCCAATGCTGGAATTTGTTTTGCTCCAGGGTTTTGTCTCTTCTTCCTCCCTCCCCAAGGTGAAGAAAGGAAGAGAGAGAAAAATTATTTTTGTTAAATATAAAAAAAAATTTTAAAGCTTTCAAATGGTTACTCACCACCCAAAGGATAAATCCAAACTCTGTCTGTTATTCATAACCCTCCGTGTCCTCCCTACATATCACCTCCACTATAATCAAATCAGTCCCCCAGAAGATGCCTCTAGCTTTCTTATTTCTGTGTCTTTGCTCATGCTTTCCTCCCACCAGCTCTGCTTGCTGAAATCCTGCCCATCACTCAAGGCCCAGACCAAATACCATCTGCTCCCTGAAACCTTCCCTGATCAACTCAGCTGGAGGGAACCTGTCAGTCCTCTAAGCTACTTGGGATCAAGGAGCCAAGGTTTGGGTATAAAATATGCCTTAAATATGCCGCTACAGGAGAGGAAGTATTTTGATTAAGTGCACCAGCCATTTCTCCTATGCAAATGGAGAAAGGAAATAGGGGACAGGAGTGGTAATGTAATCAGAAACAAGTGCACAAGACCTCCCCAGAGTCGAGCTTTCCAAAGGCTGACAGGCTGATACCTTTATCCCAGAAAAAGGGAAGTCTCAGGACAGCTCCCACTTCCCTGAGCAGATTCCCAGACATACCAGGTACCTCATATCCTAAGGCTTACAGAAGCAGAGCTATCTCTAGGGGCACTTGTGTTAACTCCTTGTGGTCTCCCATAGGATCTTCCCCCTTCCCCCCTACTCCTATAGAGTATGGGATATAATATAGAAGATTGCTGGGTTTAGGGTTCAAAGCCCAGCTCTGAAGTTATATGGTCTCCTTGGGAAAGTCATGGTTTTTCTTAGTTCAATATCTTCTCAGTTCGATGGTGATAACACTTCTATATCTCAAAGAGCTGTAGTGAGAACTGCACTTTGTAAACTGACTTCTGAGCTAGGACTGGGTCTCATCTACCTTACAATAGACCATAAGCTCTTTGTGGACAGGTACAGTTTCTTGGTCATCTCTGCACTTCCTATGGGCTCCAAAGGAGAAGCACACTGTCTCTTCACATGGACATTTTTAAAAATCTGTTCAAAGAAGATTTTTTTAAAAGACCTGACTAAGCACTTTCCATCACTCTCATCACCATTTTAATTTGCTACACTTTTTGGACAAGAGCAGAAGTTTTCTTCAACTGGTTTCAGAAAATAAATGATTCAAATACCATAATAACCATTTTTTTTCAGACATTACATCAGAATCCTTGGGATAGGAAGGACTTGGGCAGTCAATCAAGCAGACCTATCTAAAACCTAGCCCAGTCAGGCCTTTGCTTGCTTATGCAACAAAGAACAATAGGGCAGCTGCCTGCAGGGATCCTTGGGTTACTGGCTTCGTTTACAGTTCCCTGTATTATGTGCCTTACACGGTAAAGACACTCATTAAATATTTGTTGATCTGAGGGCCCAGGCCTCCATGCTTCATGAAGTATCCTGGACAGTCCTAGCAGGAGGTTCTGTCTTCCTACTCTGAATTCTCTATCTGCTGGAAGATCTTGTGTTGTTAGTCAAGGTTTCCTTCTTCTATCTTACCGAATCACAAGTTCCTTGGGGGTAAGGGCCATGACATACATTTTTGTATCCTCTCTAGGGCACCCAATAAATGTCTGTGGAATGACTGGCTGACTTAATACTTTCCCACAATCCTTCAAGTATTATAAAGGCCTTCTCTCTCAGAGAGAAGCAGCCTGGCTTAGAGCCCTTCTCTCTCCTGCCAGTTTTTTATAATTCTTAAAATTGCTTTTCTCTAGTGCTTTTCCCTGCTTCAGGAGGAAGATCACTAGATTTAAAATCAGAGGACCAGGTTTTGAATCCTGTCTCTCTCACCTACTAACTACCTGTATGACCTTGGTTTCGCAAGTCATTATTAATAGCTTCCCCAGGTCTTAATTTTTTCATCTGTGAATAAGACGGTTGGGGAAAAAAGATTTTCTTAAATCCTTAGTTGAGCCTGCAATTGAAGACAATAAATATAACATATATATATAGAATAAGAATGTGTATATATACACACACGTAAAGTATAACATACATACAATAAGTGTGTGTGGGTACACACACACACACACACGTAAGTATAACATAAGGTAAGGAGTGATAGGCCCAAAGAAAACAAAAGTCAGGTAAGGTGCTCTGGGAATAACTAAGTTGGGGGAGGGGAAAACATACTTTATAATAAGGGAGTGCCTAATATTATAAATTCCACTTTAACTTCTAAGTGTTATGAGCAGTCACTCTCCTCATCTTATTCAGCAGACTGGACCTTTAGCTTAACAGTTCCACAATCATTCTGGTGGCCTGCACATGCCCCACTCTTCAGGAGGATGGAATAAGTCCCAAGTCTCTTTGGTTCTCAGAATCAGTAGCCTTCTATCCCTTGGTTCGATCTCCTTGTCAGAGAAGAATACTGTCAAGGGTTATACGGACTGACTGAATCAAATTGAGCTCTAAGTCCCAACTCACAGCCCAAATGGTGCCTCCTTCTGAACCTGCTGTACATTTAAGTGAGCTCTAGTCATGGGACTTTGGCATAACAGTTCCTGGCATAACATTCTCTCCAAGAAAGCAAGCCAACTTGCCTAGATACTGCATGTATAAGGTTTAACCTTAGCATAGAAGCAACATGCAAAAAAGGACACAATAACCAGCATAGGAGACATAGTCAGGATAATCCCTGTCATTTCATTCCCAATCAAGGAAATTCCCTCCACCAGTGCAGGTGGATACCTTCTCTGCAACTTCTAGTTCAAGAGTTGCCAGAAAGTTAAGTGACTCACCTGGGATCACACAGTCAGAGTCGGGATTGAGCTCAGGCGTTCCTGGCTTCAAGGATGGATCTCTAGCCACTAGACCATGCTATCTTTCTGAATTAAAAAAAAAAAAATCCACCACTTGCTCAAACCCTAAAGTCCAGAACACCCTATCAAAGCTTCTCTGGGTCAGGTTTTATAACAAATGCATCCTCTGTGTTTATTGTGTCTCATTCTTTCTCATTTGCCCCTTTGATGCTCTAATAACACCTGCTAAAGGGCTGGTCTTTAGATGAAGAAGCAAAAAATTCTACACTTGGGATTCATGGTCCAAGGGATAAACTTGGAAGAAAACTAGAGTCTCACGGAAATGGACAGTATTGACTTGGCTGCTTGGTGCTGTGGCATGGACCTCTGGCCACATGGAGCCCATCATGAAAACAGGTTCAGCTCTTTCTCCCACTCCCCCCAAGGAAACCAGCCACAGGAGGTCGTGACAAGGCTCTGCCATGGTACTCCTCCCTCACCCCTTGTCCCACTCTCAGCATATCCCTGACCCACCAAGCAGGGAGGAAGCATGAGGGGGAACTAAACAGTAAGTTAACTGCTTGTATGTTCCATTTCCACTAAGGAGGATATGATATTAAGATTTGGGGATCCCATCATTGCATTACTAAATTATATCCTGCTTATGGTTCATTAATGGCTAAAATTTACACAGCGATTATTTTACACTCCAGGAACTGTCCTAAGCACTTTCTAATTAAGATCTCACTGGATCCTTGCAACAGCTTTGGAAGGTAGGTACTATTATTATCTCCACTTTGCAGATGAGGGAACTTAGGCAAAGTGACTTGCCCAGGGTCACACGACTATAGTTAAATGTGTGAGGCTGGATTTGGACTCAGTTCTTCCTGACTCCAGATCCAATAACTCTGTTTGCTTCCCTTCTACGTAGCAAGTCATTACCAAACAAGGGACTAGTTACCTACTCTAACATGATACAATTAGCAAATACACCAGACATATTCTAAGCTACCCTCCAAGTCACTGTCAAAATCATTTTGTTTCAGATCCAAGAGAATCTTATGTAACAGTTGGCCAGCTCAGCTTCTCTATGACAGTGGAATTTAATCACCAAATTGGTAAGCCCCTCCATCAAACCCTACTGCATCTGCCTCATCATGGCATGAAGGTGACCTCGAGTTCTCAAAGACTATGCCAGCTGAATGCAAAACACTGGCAGATCCTACACCGAGCTGGAAAGGCTTCCAGGAGAAGGTAGGGAAGTCACTCAGTGGAAGAAGCCCCGACTTAACTCAGTTCAGAGAGACTCACACATGATGCACTTGGCTTTGGCCATCACTCCAGAAGACCAGCCATTAAGTGTCTGGAGGTTTATAATCTGCCAGGCAGTGACAAGATTACAGCTACTGGAAGAATCTAAACTTGAAGTCTGCAGGGTTAACAAAATGCCTCGGAGGCCAAATGCCTATAGAACAGAATCACTCCTGCAGTCCACCTCTTGTTTATTCCTAAAATAACAAACACCCCAAATGTAGACAATGCCAATAGAAGCTACCCAATACTTTTTTTTCCCAGATGCCTTTCCAAATCCTCTTTGTATATGCAGACTTGGGAGGTAAGAGGACGGCAACATACATTTATTTCTTAATCATAGAAAAACCTCAAGCATACATCAGCATTTGTTTAGACTTGTGTAAATAAGAAAAGGAGAAACTAGCTTATAAAACTTGCATAGGCTTTGACTCTACTGCTGAATTATGTCCAGCAGCTACAGAGGGTGGCTCAGGAGAGAGGCCTAAATATAGCCCTCATACAGATAGGACACATGAATAATGCTAATTAAATTGGTACATTATATTAATTCCACAGCCAGCCTGGCCCATAAGAAGGCTAGAGAGGCCCCATTGCTGAGCTAATTTCCTCTTTAATATTTTCAGATGACCTGTGCCTTACTTGGAGTTACCTGCCTTATGCTGTATGAACTGGCCCTGGGAGCTTTCTCCCCAATCAGTTCCAAAGCTCTTCTTTAAAAGACCCAGAGGGGGCTATGACCTCTCCATTAGGACTGGTCCTTAGAACCTGCCCTTCTCAGAGGACCAGCCCAGTTTGCCAGATGGGAAACTGGCAAGGCTTCCTCCTAGGCTGGGCTGTGCCAAGCCCTAAAAAGCTCTTTGTTTTAACCTGACAGCTGTTCCTTCTATGATATAAAGTACTTGGGGTTTAGGTTTGGTTTATTTGTTTTTGTTTTTTTAATTTAAAAAGTAAACACTCAAGAACACAGGAATGCCTCAATGCCACCATACTAGAAGGAAAGAAAAAATACAGCTTCCTTTTATGATCATAATAAAATATTTACTGCGTAATTGTGTGCAGGGCATTTTGTTAGGTGAGAGGGAATACAAAGTGCTCTGCCCTGGGGGGAGGAGAAGGTGATAGATAAGAGGCATCATAAGGGGAAAAAACCTTCAATACTTAAAAAAAAAATCTGTTATGGGGAGAAGGACTCTACCCCTCACCTAACAACTTTATCAAAACTAGGCCAGATCTCAGTAGATAGTTTCCTGTTGGTCACTTTTCTGACACGAGACAAAGTCCAACACTAGATGTGTTACTCATCAAAGCCTGTCTAGTTTCAATTTAAACATTTATTGCGAACCAGTTCATAAGCATTTATTAAGCATCTAGGAAGTATTCTATGTGCTGGGGAAGGCATTCATGGTTGTGATGGGGTATTTATAAAAGCCTCTTGAAGACAACATTTGAGTTCAGCTATGAAGGTAGCTTGATTCTAAGTGACAGAGTTGAGGAAGGAGGGCATCCTAGTCCTGTAGGCCTATAACTGGGAGATTTGAGTAGCAGCAGGAAGGCCAATTTAAATGGAAGGAGGGACACATAAAGGGAAATAATATATATAATAAGAATAGATAGGTATTGATCAATTAAAAAACTTTTTTTTAAGTTCCTACTATGAGCTAGGCACTGTGCATACAAAACCAAATGCAAAGCAGTTCCTGTTCTTACAGGAACTTATATTCTAGTTGGGGAGACATGATACCACAATCTTGGTCAGTAAACAGAATGAAATATTCCCCTCCTCCCAGTAGAGAGGTGGGGGACCACAGGTGTAGAATGCTATATATACATTTAGACTGGACCATGCTTTTAACTTTTCCTTCAATATAAGAGGTTTCAATGGGTAATGGAAGGGACCAGTATATTGGGAAATGGCTGGTATAAAAAACAGAAGGCATTCATAAAACTTTTTCTTAAATCAGGTTAATAAATTGGTTTTCTTAGGGTAGATCTCAAGAGAATTTCTAATAATAGAGAATATTTGGGGGTGGCTAGGTGGCACAATGAATGGCCAGCCCCAGAGGGGGAGGACCCGGCCTCAGATACTTAACACACAAACAAAAAAACCTAGCCATGTGACCTTGGGCAAGTTGCTTAACCCCAATTGCCCTCCAAAAAGAAAAAAAGAAAAAAAAAAGAATATTTGAATTTTAGTTCACAGATATGGCTATGAGTTCACACCTGAAATATGGTGCTGGAGAGCAATAAGAACAGCTTTGATTGGTAATGTTTATCTAAGGGAACCTCTCTTACCCAAACTTTACAAATAAATAATTTGTACAATTTCAAGAAGAAAGGTTTTATTCCTTCCTCATTCCTTTAAAATTCAGTAAGCACTTAAAGAATATTACTTTGTTAATATGCATATTTGGGTTTGGTGATGTGTGAAAGTTTAATGTTTGAATATATAAGTGGACTGAAGTACTAAGTTAATTTATTCTGAGAAATCGGCTTGCTTCTTCAACTGTATAATGGGAGACTAGTATTAAACTGCTTGTAAAATCATTAAGAATTCTAGCCTTAATTAAGGAGGACTTTGTGCAGGATAGAAAATTTATACTTCTGAAGGTCATAGGGATAACAACTAAATATTCAGGCAGAAGTGAGAAAAGAATTCTGATGCATTTCAATGTGTAGCTAGGTGGAAAAAGTATTGGACCTGGAGTCTGTAAGACATTTTCCTGAGTTCAGATCCGGTCTCAAGATACTTAGTAGTTTGTGACCCTGGGCAGGTTACTTTTAACCCTGCTTGCCTCAGTTTCCTCATCTGTAAAATGAGCTGGAGAAGGAACTAACAAACCACTCCAGTATCTTTTGCCAAGAAAACCTCATATGGGGTCAAAAAGAGTCAGACATAATTGAAAAAAAAAAACCTCTGAAACGTCAATGCTTTCTTATTTAGGACTATTCATTATTCACGAAATTATTTAGGGGGATAACAAATTGGCACACCCTTCAGCTTTCCTTCTGGGCCAAGTAAGCATGATAATGCTCAGCTCCATCTATTAATCAGGATAAGGTGATACTCAACTGCTCACAGAGAAGCCAGATGACTGTCTGGGCCACTGTGAGGCGGGGCTCTGGGGTTGGGTTATTATGGCATTGGGTGGCAAGTTGGGCTCACTGATCTAAGTTCCAGTTCAGAGATTTTTCTAATTCTTTAATGGATTGTACATCAATCTAGCTTCAATTCTATCTTCTCCCTAGGTTCTTCTCAGAGTGCCCTGAGAATCTTCCATTGCTCCAGAACTGAGCCATCTGATTCCCTCCATAGCCTACCCAGTGAGTCCTGCAGCAGCCAGGATTGGTCACCCACCCCATAAACTGTGTCTTTACCACAGGTACCTCTGATGAATTTGGAATCTCATTGGTCCTCCTCAACCTTCATGATTCTCATCCCACTTTTCCTACAGATCCTCTCTAGAAGCTTTACACAAGGGGTGGAAGCACTGCTATAGATGTTTTTACATCTCGTGCGTACAGGTACAGTAATCTGGCTGATGACCCTCAGTCCTAATCCCAACCAGTCCATCTCATCACTTTTGGGGAGTATAATCCATTCGCCTTATGCTACTCAGTGACACCCTTCCTAATGCTTCTTGCTGTAGGTCATTAGAAAGAGACTGTAGCCTACTTGCAAACACTATCACATCTCTGTATTAGCTCTAAGGTCCCCTACAGCTTTGACTCTGCAAAGATTGGATGTTTGAGGATTAGCAACCACACTGTATCACCAGGAGAACACTCAAAAGTTTTTGTGCCAGGGAACAGCTTGGTATCATTAAAAGCACTGCAGTTTCCCAAATGCAATCCATATGGCTCTATTCCGCATATAAATTCTGGGCCCAACTTACCGTGCATCTGCATTGCCTACCTCAGATATGTACTGAAACATAAATACAGTGGACTATATGTCAATCTAAGTACAGGCCACCCACTTCCCAATTCTATCTTTCCCCCCTGGGCCTTCCCAGAGAGCCCTGAGAATCTCTCATTGGCCCAGAATTCAGCCATCTGCCTCCAGACTATCCTACCTCCATAGTCTTATCCACTGTGCTCTGCATCAGCCCAGATTCCTCCCCTCTCCCCACCATACACATATACAAAGCACATACTCACTGGCCATCTCAGAAAGCCTAGAATACCCCTTGCTCCCCATTACCAGTTCTAGACTCTCCCTGTGCCACCATCATTCATCATCCTCTCCTCTGAAGTTCATTCTATCTAAATTTAGAACCTAATTCAGATTCTGGGGGTCATTGTCTATCAGCCTCCAGGAAACTCCCTTCTTCCTCAATGAATTAAGTGTCTGGATTACAATCTTTCTATCATAATCCCGTCCTTGTACAAGGAACTTCAATACATAAATGTTCTTTGGAATAATCTAACTTCCCAGTTCCTCAACGAACTTTATTTCCAAGACCTTATCTTCTCCAGTTTACTACAGAAACGGTCGCATCCTTGACCTCACAAGTAGACCATATTCATAAACTCTAAAATTTCTTTATCTGATCAGAATCTTTATCATTCCATCTTTTCCTAGCCTTTGAACCCCTAATCCATCTTCACCTGACATTCAATCCCTTCACCTCTCAATCCTTTCACTGACCATCATCCCTGCACTGACTACACTGGCCCCCTCCCCCTTTATCTTGAATCCTTGACATTCAACTCAACACTATCCTCTAAATTCAAATCCCTTGCCCTCCTGATGATCATACTCCTCCACATCTTACATCACTAAGAAATCTTCCTCGACTATCTTCTCTTTCACAAATTTCACATGAAGAGTTAGTCCTTCTCCTTCTCCTTGCAGCCCCCACCCTTGAGCCCTCTCCCATCTTGTCTGGCAGATTGCCTCTCTAACATCCCCACTCTAATTTTCTACCTCTCCCTGTCTAATGGATTGATCCCCCACAATCTGACCATTTCCACCATGTTCCATTCTATACTACATAACTACTCAACACTTTGAAAAAGCCTCCACTTCTCCTGTCCTCATTTCTAAATCCTCTGCAATCTGGCTTCCAACTTCCTCTTCAATTACAACTATTCTCTCCAAAGTCACCAGTGATCTCTCAATTGGCAAATCTAATGGCCCTTTCTCAGTCCTCATCTCTCTTGACCTCTCTACAGCCTTTGCCATTCTCAATGACCCTCTCTAGGGTTTTCTAACTCTACTCACTCCTGGTTTTCTTTCCACTGGCCACTCTCTGTTTTCCTTTGCTGGATCTTCCTATGTATTGTGCCCAATGAGTATCTTTCTTCCAAAGCTTTGTCCTGGTTTCTTTTCTCTTTCCTTCTACTCTTCTTCATTGGGTGTACCTCATTAGCTCCCATGGGTTCAATTATTAGTTCTTTGCAAATGATTCCCAGATCTATATATCCAACCCTAATCTCTCTGCTAAACTCCAATTTCACATCATCAACTACCTTTCAGTAACTTTCAACATTTTGAACTGAATGTCTTGCAAACATCTCATATTCAATATGGCCAAAACAGAACTCACTATCTTTCTCCCCGAAATATCCCCTCTTCCCAATTACTCTTAAGGCCCCCACTTTTCTCCCAGTCAAGCTCAAAACCTAAATGTCATTTGCAACTCTTCTTTTGTGCTCAACCCACATACATAATCTGTTACCAAATATTATCATTTGTACCTTTACAATATCAAGGTTCCCTTCCCTCTGCTCATACAGTCACCACACCCTGGTGTGGCCCTCATTGTCTCATGCCTTGACCACAGTTTGGGTTGGTCTCCCTACTTCAAGTCTCTTGTCACTCCAGTTCATCCTCAATGCAGTTGGCAAGAAGCAGATATGACCATGATACCCTCCAACTCACTAAATTTCAGTGGCTCCCTTATCTCCAGGATCAAATTTTTAAAATGCTCCATTTGGGATTTAAAGCCCTTCACAACCAGCCCCCTTTCTACCTTTCCAGTCTTCTGGCTTCTAACCCCCTTGATGTATGCTATGATCTAGCCATACTGCATTACCTTCTGTTCCTTTTAAACAACACTCCATCTCCTGACTCAGTGTTTTTACTGAGGTAAATGGGACACTGGCTATACTCCATTTCTGGAAAGCTTCCCTTCCTCACTTCAGCCTTATGATTTCCCTAGTTCCCTTTAAGACAACTCAAATATGAACTTCCCCAGTTGATAATGCCTTCCATTCAGAAATTATCATTCCTTTCCATTTATTTTGTATGTGCAGAGTTATTTACCTGCCTTCTTCCCTAGAAGATGAGATCCAAAATGAAAGAGGGTCCAGGGGTGGCTAGGTGGCGCAGTGAGTAGAGCGTTGGCCCTGGAGTCAGAAGGACCTGAGTTTGGATCCGGCCTCAGACACAATGCACACACAAACAAAAACCTAACCGTGTGGCTTTGGGCAAGTTACTTAACCCCAATTGCCCTCCAAAAAGAAAAAAAAGTGTCCAATTTTTTGCCCATTTTTGTATTCCCAGGGCTTCATAGAGCCTGGCATATAGTAAGTACTTAATAATTAATGCTTGCTGATTGACCAACTGATTCTAGGTCACAGGCTGAACCATATTTCCATCCATTTAGTTCTGAGAATCTCTGATTGAGAAATACTAATAGTAGATTTATTGCCCCATCCCATCCCATCCCATGTAAAAATTTGTGTTTCTTAAGGACAGGGGCAATTTTATTTTGATCTCTGAAATTCCCAGTGCCTAGCACAGTACCTTGTGTGTAACATGCACTTAATAAAAGCTTGTTGAAACTGAGGTTGAAATAAGAAGCAGTGGAGTATTCCTGAGTTGCTGGGCATACTATAGGCTCAATAGATACACTGACTTCATTCTTTCAGTGTCCAACCTATCAAAAACACTGTAAACCAGCATGGAACAATAACAAACATAACTCATTAGTTTGGCACTTTCAAATGATGTCAGTGGCTGAGTGGTGCCAAGACCAGGATTAACCAAAAAGCAATAAAAAAAAAAAAGAAAACCTAAAACAGCAGAATCCAGTGGATAGACGTAAACCGGAAGGCAAGGATTATCACTTCTGTAGTGGTGCCCCCCAACAAACAAACAGTGGGTTCTTGTCTGTGGCTGAAGTGAATAAAATGATCAGACCTTAGGGTCCCTTTCAATATTTAGATGCTTCAATGACTTTTCAGAAAAGAATGTTCAACTTTGAATATAGTTCTGAGTCCACTGTAATCGATCATTTTGAATGGCTCTGTGCTTCAGGATATTTACTGGGAGAAAGCATCAGCAGTTAAGTTAAACCTTACCTACACTGCATAAGAGATCTGAAACATCTAAGTCTTCCCTCCCCCAAACTGTTCAAAATTTTAAACAGAGAAAGCAAAACTGATATTAAATGCTTGCTACAGCAACGTAACAGTTTTACAGCAGAATTTGTGCAATGTAAGGTTGGAGTTGGAGTCAGAAGATATGTGTTCATAGCCCTTCTTGTTACTTACAGATTAAAGACCCTGTCCAATGCATTCTCATACCTTCCTCTTCTATAAAGTAAAAAAGACCAGACTAGATGATCTCCAAGGTCTTTTCCAGGTTTAAATGTTCTGCATTCCTCCAATTTGGTTACATGTTGTATAAAATACGTTAAAGGAAAAAGGGAATGGACGGGAGGAAAGAGTCTATGTATAACCAACACATACAATACATTTATGCCCATTTTATAGGGCTATTTACATTATAAGACAGATTTATGATTGTTGTAATATTTGCTTTTATGACACATTGTTGGCCATATCTATGATTTATTCCTGCCATAGTCCTTAGTCAAAATCGTAATCGTGAATTATGACACTATCCCTCTGGGAAAATAAAATGTACTGGAGGTGATCTGGCTTCCAGGAATTCATTGTTGAAAAAAGTGAGAACTGCCTGTCCTGGATAATGCCCTAGGTACCTGCTGCTTATGGTTACTTTGAGTTATTGACCCCCAGCATCTAAAACACTTCCAGTACAGCATGGAGAAGTTGCTGTTCCCTCCAGGGGTTGTTGCTAAAACTTTCTACATGAGGAAATTAATGCTAGAAATGCAAAACCTCTCTCTCAATGCCAGCCTGTTGACTTAAGAGATCACTTCCAAATTTCCCAAATAGGAGGAGGGTCAATGAAACCCTAGTCTCCAATCCCCCCTCCTTGGGTCAAGAATGCAAATGCAACACAATGGAGTAGGACTGAATGCTAATCATCTTAACAAAAACAGCATCTGGTGCCAAGCATTCAAAGAGATTTTCCAGTCTTGAGGCATGAGTGTCACCTGATGGTTAGCTGGCTTGCTTTCCTTTCTGATTCACAATGTTCTTCTGTAACTTAGCTCAACCTTTTACAGCAATCACTGATACTGATGATGGATTTGGAAAGGTCCCCCCCCTTCCTTAATCCACTATCAAAAGTGATCAGGAAAAATTTTAACAGTTCTAGTGGTTGTTGCACCTCCTGCTCATCTGCCTACAGTCTTAGGTATATCAATGTTTAGTTTGCTCCTCAAGAATTTAGGATAGTTTCTTCCCTCCTATACCTATAATACAATATGGTAAGGTCCATCAGTAAAACTGTGATAGGGAACACTGTGAGTCAAGGTTATCAGGCAAAACTTAAGAGAGGAAGTATTCTACTGTGGAAAGAGAACAGGATACTGAACTCTTCCACTACTGGGCATATGACCCTAGGGGGTCAATGATGGAAAGGAAGACCCTCGTGTATAACAAAATATCCACAGCAGAATGTTTTAGGCTTTCAAAAATCTAGAAACAAAATGGGGTGCCCATTAATTGGGTACCCATTAATTGGGTAATGAATATAGCAAAACAGGTATATGGAGGCAAAGGAATATTATATAAATATTATCAATTCAGAGGAACTTAAAAATTATTAAAAATAAGAAAATATACATGACAATGCAAATGAAAACATAAAAACACTCAGGTTAGCTGCAGTGAACAATGTTAGTAATGGGGAACTAAAACTGAAACTGTATGCAAAGGGATGGGGGAACCTATGCATGCAAAATGTTGCATATGATTACTGGGTTTTGGGGTTTGTTTTGTTTTGTTTTTGCTAAACTGGTTTTGTTACAAGGAAAGTTTCAAAGGAAGTTGGGGGTCAAAAATGGCTCTTAAAAGACAAAAGGCAGGGGCAGCTAGACGGCTCAGTGAGTAGAGTGCTGGCCCTGGAGTCAGAAGGACCTGCGTTCCGATCCGGCCTCAGACACTTAACACACACAAACAAAAGACTAGCCTGTGACCTTGGGCAAGTTACTTAACCCCAATTTTCCTCCAAAAAGGCAAAAAAAAAAAAAAAGACAAAAGGCACACTTAAAAAAAAAAGAATGAAAAAACACAGGACTAGGCATCAGAACACCTGGATAGTAGCTTCAAGCTCTGCCATTAACTCACCAAATGACTTGGGGCAAGTCAACTGACCTATGTGGGCTTGAGTTTCCTCAATTATAAAAAGAGGCAGGTATGGTTGGGGCTAGCTCATAACATCCCTTCCAGCTCTAATCTGACAGTTTATGTCCTTAAGAATAGATTTTTAAAAATCTCTATTAATTGAAGAAATGTTGGGAAATGTTATGAAGCATCCCAAAAAACTAAACATTTGTACTCTAAACAAAAATAGAGAAAAGCTACCGGAACCTACAGAGTAAAATAACTACTCTCTGTTTCTAAGCACTCATGCATTCAAGCCCTGTCATCTAATCTGACATAGTAAGAGTAGTCAAAGTATATGCCCAACAGCTGGCCATCATGCTGAGATCAACCTTACAGCAAGTCTCTCAGGATGGTTCAGTAATTTCAGTCATTAATAACAAGCCTCAGTTTGGAGAGACTTGCTAGTATTCAAAAACCACTGTCGCTATGACTATATTGCAACTGCTCAGAGAAGCAAAAAAGCTTCCAGTAGGAAGCCTCAGTCCCTGGGAAAGAGGAAAGATGTGGGCAGTTGTATCTATGCCACACACTAGAATTCTCACAAGTGTACCTGCTGCCAAGTAAATGGCAATGAGAAAGGGGAGTTAGTAGAAAGTCTTTTTACTTTCTTTGGAATTTAAGGCCTTTCTGAGTCCATATTTTACTAGACTATAAGCTCAATGAGGACAATAAACCTATCTTACTCATCTTTCTTTCTTTCTTTTTTTTTTTAAAAGCAATTGGGGTTAAGAAACTTGCTCAAGGTTACACGGCTAGTCATTATTTATGTGTGGGTGCTCATTTTCTGAGGCCGGTTTCGATCTCAGGTCATCCCAACTCTGAGGCCAGCGCTCTTACTCACTGCGCCACCTAGCCACCCCCTTACTCATCTTTCTAACTTCACTAGTAGTTAGCTCGGTGCTCCGGTGACTGGCATTTAATAAAATGTTAGTTGAGTTGACAAAATTCTTATTGACTTATCATTAACATTTTGGAAAAGGTCAGGCAGTCTCAGCAAAATATTACAAATCTACCAATTGCTACCCACAAAAGAGAGGAGAGAGAGAGACAGAGAGCATGTATCAAGTTAGTTAAAACACTGGCATCACCTCCTCTTAGGCAGTCACAGAAAACCTGAAGCTGAGAGCTGCTGAAATAGCAGCGTGCCCCAGACCACAGCCTGCAGATGTCACTGAGGGGAGCAGTCACTATGGAGAAGTGGTCCATGGTCCTCACCACCACTAACTCCCACCATTATCCAATTGTTATTGACAATCAGACAGTCCCAAGAATCCTGGAAATGGGTGGGTCTCCGAGACCAGTGGTCTTCACTTAGTGCTAACTCTAAGATCTGCTCCACCTCTAGACTGGCTGCCTTGCCCACCAAAGAATGGCTCTGTGCTGAGAGGTCCTTGAGCGACCGGTAAGTCTCTGCCAGGAACCACCAGACTTTGAGGAACCCCACTGTGCTACTTTCTTCAGCTTTTCTCACTCTCAGGTCTGCCCTACCTCTATACTAGCCACCTTGTCCCAGTGCTGATCCCCCAATATCAGCTCCTGTTTATGTCTTGCCTTGTCCAGTTTAGGATATAATTTCCCTAAGAGTAGACAGAGGCTGTCTGGTTCACTTGGTATTTTGTTTTTTTTTTCTATTGCAGGTGTTTAGTATAATGCCTGGCAAATAGTAAACGCTCACATTCTTTATCTATCTGATTGTTTTTAGCCCAACCCCCATAGCCATTGTTGTACCAGGAAACAGCTTCTATGGAGATGTGGCCTGGCCCCTGCTTCTACAGTTCCCTGTCTTCTCAGCAGCCATAGCTACTAGACCTAGAAAGATGGGTTTTTCAAAGAGCTTGATGCTGTAAAATGGTTCACAATCAGAAAGGGATTTTTTTTTATCAGTGGAAATGACATTAGGGAATATGTATTATCATTTGTTTAGTCACTGCACCCTAAGAACAAGGAAAGTTGGCCATCTGATTTAATCAATGCCTATCTATTGTCTCCCCCTCCCCATTAGAATAGGAGCTCTCTGAGAGCAGGGACTGTCTCCACTTCTCTGTCTGGTTTCCCAGGGCTTAGCACAATGCATTGCATTTGATCATTTTTTCACTTCTCTCAAGGTTCTTCTTCTAACTCTCCAGACTTCCTTCTCCAACATGCACCAACATGCTGTCTCTCCCAGGAAGAAACCTCTGCCCCTGTGGAAATTCCCTCTGATTGATCATTTCCTTCTGGAACCTCCATTTGAAGAAAGTGCCCAGGCCATCCATGTTTATTCCATCACTCCTATCAGGGACTCTGCTCCAGACTCTCCAGACCTTTCTCCACCCTACACAGGTACCTTATGTATTAATTTCCCACTTTAGATGATAAGTGTGATAATATGATCTTTCTTTCTATTTCTATTCTCAGTGCTGGCATATAGCAAGTGCTTAATAAATGCTTATTGATACAGTAAACACTAAATACATGCATTTTCATTGATTAGATAGGTACGATCCCCTCTCAGACCTTGGCAAGACTGTTGTAAGATATTGAGGACAGAGACCATGAAGCTCCTGGATGTTGCTCATCTTCATTCAAGACCTGGTTTCCCAGCTATTACTTTACATAATGGCCAATAAGAGAAACTCAGAGGTTAAAAAACCTGGAAAACCTTGAACCCCAGGGCTATTTGGTGATTAACTGGCAGAAGACTTAGGAAACGGTACTGGATGGTTACGGTAAGTTAGACAAAAGAGGTTCTTAAATTGTTTTGAGCTATGGACCCCTCTAGCAGACTGGTGAAGTGAATGAACCCCTTCTCAGAATATTTTTTAAATGCATAAAATGCATAAGATTACAAAGGAAACCAATTGTACTGAAATACAGTTATAATTTTTTTAATGTGTTTAATACATTTTTAATACATTCATGTCCCCAGGTTACAAACCAGCGGATTAGGGTAATGTCTCTCACTAGGAAGGAGGGAAAGACCCAGCCTTGAACCAGAAAGAGCTATCCAAGTGGAGGAGAGACTATACTGCTTTATATTTTCATTTGCTTCCTAGGAAGTGGAGAAGAACCTCAAAGTCCAGCCAAGGGAGCAGAGCTGGAGGGTCTTTTGCCAATGTTAAGCTAAAATTTTCTTCCTTTTTTGAAAGGGCAATCAGGCAATCCAGAAGCTAGAAGCACCAAAGATCACAGCTGCCTTCAATGAACAAGCCCAGATGAGCAGAGGAACAAGCTAGACTAGTAGCAGAGCATAGGTGCAGCAACCAGCTGAACAACTCATGCTGGCCTTGATGCTATACCCTGTAAGGGGCTAAGTGAACCTAGCAACCAACCCTAGTCATGGAACCACCATCTAGCACAGAAAACACACCTAATGGAAAACTCTGTGAGGTCGGTTTAAGAGAGAGACAAAGGCATCATGGACTTGTAATTCACAGGGAGAAAGGATATTGAAGTCCTACCTTTCCAGAGTTGTGAGCTGCCTTGGCCTCATTTACTACCTACATCTGGGCCTCATTATCACTGTACTTAAATCTGTGCCCACTCTCTTCTATGGATACCATGGGAAAGTATACTCTAAGTTTATAGGAGGGATATTTTATATTATTCTTGCTCGGTTAATTGAGTAGAATGCCTTTGATAAGAGCTAAATATTAATGGGAAACACACTAGTGGGGGCTCAGAAGTCACAGTGTTAGGAATGCGACCACTTAGGAGGATTACCCTAGAAACCAAGGTCACTGCTACCTCTGATGAATCTCATTCAAGTGGAAAGAAAGAGGGGTGAACCCAGAGATGGTGTGCCCAGCCATACACTCATACACACTCATACATACACACACACACACACACACACACACACACACACACACACACACACACCCCTTTATCTCTCTGATCACTGTTTTGTGAGCCAGTGTTGCCTGAGATTCCCATCCTCCTCCAGAATGTTTTCAAATGAACTTGCACTGAGTAAGGAACATATTAAAAAAAATGTAGGAAACAACCACAAATCCTAAATAGGGCAAAGCAAGAAATGGAGAAATTCCAGGCCAAAGCCAGAAATGAGCTGAGAGCCGGTATAGATGGGATACAGTCCAGGAGAGTTTAGGTTCAAAACAGGCACATGAACACTAATGCAAGCTAGTACATAAGACCCCTAAGGGAAGGAGAGGAGCAACTAACACTGAACTATGCTGATGTCTGTAATAGCAGTGCACAGAACTGGAATACAATCAAGTACTGAACTGTTCAGGAACTGGGAGTGAAATCCAGGGGGTGGGAGGGGAAGGGAAACAGAGCTCACTTGAAAGAGGGCACTAACTACTGCCCCGCTAAAGGTTTCCTCTGTTCTTTCATGACTTTAACAAACCTGTTCTATCACCAATACTTTTGTTTTCCTCAGTGCTCGCCAAGTCTTTCTAGGCCCTTTGATTCATGAGCCAGATTTTGATATTGCTAGGAGGTGACCCTGAGTGGGTGCAAAACAAGACAGAATATCAGAGAGAAGTCTCCAACATTAAAACCAGCTGATTTTTCCCAAGTCTGACTCTTGTGTTACCTTCGTATTCAAGAAGTGCAAGAAAAGAAAAAAACATTTTGATCAGAGATGAGGCAGGTCAGCCTCATACCAAAAATGTGACATATGTAGACAGCCTGACCACTAAGCAGTCCCCACCCCACCCCTAAAGTATTAGAAGTATAAGATCAAAAGCTAGTGTTTTCATTTACTTTGTTTTTCTAGCCTGTATCTTCTATATGGAGTTAATACAAAAAGACATGAACAAGGAAAGACAGGGAAAAGAACTACAATGGATGAGAAGGTATGAGGCTTTGATCAAAGGTTTTACCATGGGAGGAACTAACCATACCAATGAAATCATGGATCCATCAAAGTAAGCTTTTTATCGACTGTTAAAAGCTATCCAAGTCTGTGTAAAGTATTTTGCCTTCCTCTTTGCATCTTCCACTAGTAATTTATCAGTGTCTCATAAACATTTACTGAATAAATGGGTAGAAACAGATGCTCTATGGCTACACGTGATGTAACACCATAAGTGCCAAATAATCAAGATGTCAGGTAACCCAGAGAATCATAGGATGACTAACAGATTTAGAAATAGAAGACCTCGGACATCAATGAAGAGAACTGCTCCAGGGCTCGATTTAGAATCAAAAATCAACATCTATTAAATATCCACTATGTGCCACACCCTGGCACAGAAAAGAAAAACAGACCAGGGTTTGAATGCTGAATCTAACCTTTTCTTGCTGTGTGACTCTAGTCACATCCCTTAACCTCTATGTGCCTCAGTTTCCCTGTCTAGAAGATGAGAAGGCTGAACTAGATGACCTATAAGGTGCCTTCCAGCTTTAAAGCTATAACTCCTACAGAATATTACCAATGATGGCACAATATGTGGCAGAAAAAGAGATCATGCTAGAAATATATAATCAAAGAAGGAGCTGGGCTAGCTACATGCCAAGAACCAGTCGAAGTATCAAAACAGTACTGACAAAATGTTAAAATGACCTCAAACATATTGGTTGTATCCTTTATGGAGAATTCATAAGCACAGTGTTACATGCTTCTCTAATCCTTCCTACTAGGGAGGCCAAAGCTGGTAGAATTTTGAGCTGCAGTGCGTTAAGGCCATTTGTTTCCCACACTAAGTCCAAAATAAATTTAGAGAGCTCCAGGGAGCAGTGATCCACCAGGATACATAAGGAGGGGTGAGTTGGTCCAGGCTGGAAAAACAACATAGGTTAAAACTCACATGCTGATCAATAATGAGATTCAGCCTGTGAGTGGTCACTGTACTTCCAAGCCTAGGTGGGATGGATTGACCCAATCTCCCCCACCTCCACCAAAAAAAAAAAAAAAAGAATTATGGGAGGATATGTACAAGAACTGTTGAATATATGATGTGGATGGATTGCCAAGTGGACCATATTAGAAATTGCATCTGAATTTGTGAGATCACTGATTCATTAACTAAGTAAGAAACATTTATTAAACACATATATTCCAAGATCAGGACTAGCAAATAACTATTGATATTGGTTAATTTCAACTGTAAATACCCTACTGTTAATTAGTTTACAATTATTCTCACCTGAAATTACTTTGTATCTTATCTTATATTTATTTTCATGTGTACAAAGTTATCTTCTCCCAACAGGATCAAAGCTCTGGGAAGGCAGGAAATATGTTAGAACAGTGCCTGGCATAGTTTTTCAGTCAGGTCCAACTCTTTGTGACCCCATTTGGGATTCTCTTGGCAGAGATGGTGGAGTGGTTTCCTTCTCCAGTTCATTTTACAGATAAGGAAACTGAGGCGAGCAGGGTTAAGTGACTTGCTCACAGTCACAAGGCTAGTTAGTGTCTGAGGCCATATTTGAATTCAGAAGGATGAGGTTTCTGACTCTGAGGTTGGTACCCTATCCATTGTGCCATGTAGCTGATCCTGCATGTCATAGGGTAGGCATTTAGTAAAGGTGCGAATGCATATATACTCTGGCTGGTATGCAATGAGAAAAGAGCTAGCAAGACTGATTATTCCAGTGGAAGCATTAGAAGAGGAGTTCAGGCTGAGCAAAAGAAGGAAATTCATATGATCATTCTGGAGGTCGTCTGGTCCAGCCCTCTCATTTTACAGATGATGAGACCATGATGCTGACAAGTTAAATGAAGTTAAAGTAACAGATGGTACATAAAGTTTCTTTCTTTGATTATGGCTGCCTTCAAGTGTGTTTTAAATGATGTACTTAAACACTTGATACTAAAACTCAGGAGTTATTTTTTAAAGCACTTTTTTTTTTCTTTTTGGAGGGGGGAAGGCAGGGCAAATGGGATTAAGTGACTTGCCCAAGGTCACACAGCTAGTAAGTGTTAAGTGTCTGAGGTCGAATTTGAACTCAGGTCCTCCTGACTCCAGGGCTGGCACTCTATTCACTGCACCACCTAGCCACCCAATAAAGCACTGTATTTTCATGTGGTTAAGATGGTCAGTTTACATACTTAGTCATTTATCCATTTTAACTTGAATGCAGAAGGCTTCAGGCAATGATCAAAAACAAAACAAAAACAAAGACCAGAGTCTTGAACTAGAAAAGTAGAAAGGCCCCTGAGGGACTTTCACTAGGAAGGGCAGAAGGATAGAAGGAAGGAAGGAAGGAGAAAAAAGTACCAACTACAGACAGCTAGATAACACAAGCTCATAAAAGCTTTAGCCTTCATACCGTTAACATCCCCTCTTTGCCCCCCCCCAAACTATTCATTGTCATGTTAAAATTTTAATGTGAAAAATGTCATTAAAGCTTTCCAACTAGATAACAGCAAGGTTTTGCAATTCGTCAACATTAAGCCACTACAAAGAAATAACATAATGGTGAGGTAGAAAAGGAAGCCAGCCACTTGGGGAAGCATTTGGAAATCCTGTTTCTTAAGAATTTAGTTTAAAATCTACTTACAATGAAAACTCAAAGAGAAACTATCAAGCTATTGGATCTAGGCAAACATATAATTTGTTCTATCTAGGATATATCTTTCTCTACGAAGAAAAATGGATACTAGATGAACCTTTATCAATGCAATCCAATCTTAACTCCCAAAGACTAATGATGAAACATACCTCTCTTCTCCCAGCAGAGAGGTGACTGGCTACAGGTGCCTAATGATTAATGCGCTATATGTAACTATAAGGTATGGCCAATATATGTTTTACCTAAACTTTTTTGTTACAGGAGAGAAGGACATTCCAAGTTGGAAGGATGGTACTAGGAAATATTAGTAATGTTTGTATCTTTTTTAAAGCATCAACATTTCTTAAAAAAGAATACTCCTCTCAAGTCTTATGATCTTAATATGCTGAAACTTGATACATAATTAAAACATGTAAACAATTTTAAAATGTTACTTACATGATTTGCCTGTTTATGAATTCAAAAGATTTGTCAATTAACCCCCCAGATACACTCTGGCAAAGCTGAAACTATCAACCCAACATCAAAATTCTACCGATCAATCAGGACATACTGCCTAATGGCAAGAAAACTCATCTTGATATTATATAACATAATCCTGGCTCTACATTCTTACATCTGTTGGAGGTACTTGTGGTTACTGGTTAAATGGAAGTAGATGTAGTCTCAAATTGGGTTTGCAATGTCAACAAGACTCCACCCTGCTCCTCCTCCTCCTCACCCCTCCTTCATTAAAAAGTAATCTCAGCTAAAATGCCTTCAGACTACCTGCACAGCTAGGGTAACAAAGAGCGCACAATTACATTAAGTCTTTTAGCTCTGATAATCTGATGACTGGACTCTACACAGTTGACTCAGAAATGATTCCCACAGTTGTTTTCTCATTGTCTTTTCCACTTTTGGGGCTGTTAGGTGCTCAATATAGCCACTGAATTACTCTCTTCTTGAGAAAATTATACACAATACATAGGAGCCTCCTACCATCCTTTAGTCTCTCATTTCTCAACCCAGAACTACATTTTCCCAACATACTCTACATGCATAAAAAAAGTATGAGCCGGGAAATATAACATTAGGAAAGGAGGCATATTAGACCACAGTGAAATCAGGGGATAACAGATGGACAACCCAAGTTTCGTACTGGAATCCATAACATACCCCCCCCAAAAAAAAAGAGAAAGAAAAACCTCCGATATGCTGGGTAGGTCCTCTATGGATGACTCACGAAAGGACAAAGGCAAGAATCTCAAGAGGATTAGAAAGTACTGATGACGGCAATCTGTAGAGTAGAGGAAGCATCTATATTTCACCAAACCAATGAAGTATAGAAATTTATAGCACATGAAAGAGGAGTATTTTTAATACCTGTTAGCTAGGAACTGAAAATTTATCAATGCACCAGGCTCAACTGTGTAGTGATTCTAAAGGCGCCTAGTGAAGACAGTAGTCAACACTTTCACAAGTATATTGTATTTCTATTACTTCTAAATTATTAGCCTATTTTATTCATTTATTTGGTGTTTTATGTGGTGACATGTATCACAACAAATTAAAAAAGATTAAGCTGTAATGTACTCATACCTGCATGATTAAGGAAGCTTTTATGAAGACTGAAACCCTAAAACTCTGAGTAAGCCCCAAGATTACATAGAAGTGCTTTTAGAAGCATGCATATATTTGTGCATATTGCAACTTGGAGGGAGGATGGAAAAGACTTATTACATACAAGCTTCATAAGGTAAAATCTTTACAAGGTGACTCTCCAGTCACTCTCCCTGCCCCCACCAAAAAACAACCCACAACCAAATACTTGAAATTGTGGTCATCATAGCATATAAACATTTCATTTAAGAAAATAAATACAATATTTATCATTAAATCAATTTAACATTATACTCTTCAACAAGTTAAGGAGTATCAAACAAACGAAAAACACTCAATTTACTGGTGGGTGTGTGTGTGTGTGTGTGTGTATTTTGGTCCAGACTAATGATTTCATTCTAGAAGAGAAACTCCCTCTCATAATGCAGATCAGCAACCCAATCTCTAAAGAGCTGATTGGGGGCATTAAGAGGTTTAATGACCTGACAAGGAATCCCAGTCAGAGTCAAGACTTAAAAGCTTGTCTTCCTGACCCTCTATTCAACACAGTATGCATGCTCTAAAAAATAGTGTATCGCGGGGCGGCTAGGTGGCGCAGTGAGTAGAGCATCGGCCCTGGAGTCAGAAGGACCTGAGTTCAGTTCCGGCCTCAGACACTTAACGCACACACAAACAAAAACCTAGCCGTGTGAACTTGGGCAAGTTACTTAACCCCAATTGCCCTCCAAAAAGCAAAAAAAAAAAAATAGTATATCACTAATAATAACATCTTTTCTAAGCAGTGTGACACAGTGAAAAGAAGGCTGGGCCTTGGAATCAGAAACACCCATGTTCACGTCCTGCCTCTAACATATACGAGCTCTGTGGCAATAGACAGTCACAATCTCGTTCATCCTCAGTTTCTTCACTTGTAAAAATGGGTATAACAATAACTACACAATATTGTTGTCTCACCTAACAACAATATTACTGGGACAGCTAGTTGGCAAAGTGAGTAGGACCCGAGTTCAAATCCAACCTCAGACACTTAACACAAAAAACTAGCCATGTGACCTTGAGCAAGTCAACCCCAAATGCGTTAACTTCCCTCCTCCAAAAAGCAAAAAAGTAAAAACAAAAAACCAATATTACTAACACTAATATATAGTAACATCTATTAATATAAATATTAATATACATTAATATTAATACTAAAAAAAGGAGCTTTTAACCATGATTTCGGATGAGTCACTTCCTTTCCTGGGCCTGCTTTACTTTCCTCAGTTGTCACACAATTATACAGGTTCATAGAAAGGGATGTTAGGGGGCAGCTACGTGGGGCAGAGAATAAAGCACTAATCCTGGAGTCAGGAGGACCTGAGTTCAAATGCTGCCTCAGACACTTAAAGCAAAAAAATTAGCCTTGTGACCTCGGGCAAGTCACTGAAGCCCAACTGCCCTACCATCCCCCCTCCAAAAAGCATAAATAAATAAATAAATATGAAAGGGATGTTAGAGGGCATCTAACCCACCATGAAAAGAATCCGAGCTATAAAGGTCTTAACAAGTGGTTACCTAGCCTCTGCCTGAAGACCTCCATAGTGGGAAAAAATCCATGACTATCTACAAAATGGGAAGTTGGATTTTATGATCTCTAAACTCCCTCTGCAGGTCTAAATTCTATGATCCCACTACATTTTTTTTTTTGGTTGGGGTAAGAAACAATCAACAAGTACTTATTAAGTGCCTACTACTGCAAGATGCTAGGTGCTAATGATACAAAGATAGTAACAAAATCCCTCAAGAATGATAGATTCTATAGAAAGGCAGGGCGATAAGGACAGATATGCATATAAATATATGCATTACAAATACAAGGTGCCATCAGAGTGGAAGCACTAGCAGTTGGGTGTAAGGGGACATGAGAGATAGCATTTTCTGACTATGTAACCATAATCTTAGGATCAATATCCAACTTAATCCTAGCACCCCTTACAGTAAAACGAAAGTAAAATATACAACACAATGGAAGATGCTGCCAGTTGTCAGCAAGGTCTTCCAACTGCATCACATAGAAACATCATCTTGGAATGGGAACATGAAAACAATCTAGCATTTTAAAGTAAAAAACTTTGATACAGAGCCTGTTGAAGCAACTTGCCCAAGATCCTACAATTGGACCAGGTGGTCAGAACTAGAACTCATGTTTTTTGGACTCCCAGACCACAAACTGCCTCCAAGTACTATGGTTTCACCCAACTCCTTTGTCCGTTCACACACTCAACAGCATAAACAGGACAATGAAACACTAGTCCTATAATCTTAATGGACTCTCCTAATGGAGAGTCAAAGTATTTTCATGAAGATGAATAGACTGGAGAGAATCAACTGTGTCCTAAACTTGAAAAATTCATTCAATGGTTCATTTCTCAATAACCTCTCTATGGGACCACCATTCATGAGTCAGGAAAAGTACCAGTAAATAGGATCCCAATGTGTGATTTGGTGAATCCTATCATGGACGCTTGCCAGGTTGGGTTAGAGACGCCATGATCCACACTAACCTCTTAGCTTGGTGTTTGAAGTCCTCCACAATGTGACACCTATATTTTCAGCTCTAATTCTTAGTATTCCCCTTTAATCAATCTACCTTCCAGTCAAACTTGTCTAGCAGCTGCTCCCCAGCCTTCAAGTTACATATTCTGTCTTTTTGCATTTGCACAAACAATTCCCAAAAGACTGAATGTACTCCCTCTTCATCCCTCTCTCTCAGAAAACTTGTCTCCCTTTAAACCTTAACTCATGGGCCACCTCCTCAAAGAAGTTTCCTTTCCAGCTGTTCATAACATCTTTCTGTTGTTGTCTAGAATGTATTTTTCTGTGTACAAGCCATATCCTCTCAGTAGAATGCAAAATCTTTGAGGGCAAGAAACTTTTTTCCATTTTTGTCTTTGTAACCCCAATACCTGGCACATAGTATAGGCTTAAAAAAATCAATAAATGAGAGAATGAATGAATTCTTGTTGAATTAAATTCATCCTCAAAAGCCCTACAAACTTGTCAGGTACCATGAAGAATATAGGGATAATATAGACACTGCCCACTCCATTGGTTTTCCTACTCAACCATCACTCAATTATCTATGCTCATGAAGAGATACATATAAGGAGAATTCACCTGTACAATAGGCTTAATTAAACTCACTAGTTTCAGCCTTCTAGTATTGAAGGGCGTTAGGGAAAACTAAAAGCATTATAGGCTGAAGAATTAGTACAAATAGAGGTACTTCTCATGGGAAGACCCCCAAGGCATATTTGGGGTTTGACTGTAAAGTTCAAGCAATGAAAGATAAGTGATAAGACTGGAAATGCCAGTTGCAACTGAATCATGACAGGACAGAAAGATGAGTTTTGTTTTAGACGTGTCAAAATCGAGATGGTGATGGGAAATGTAGGTGAGATATATGTCAAGCAGGCAATCAAAAAAGTAAAAAGTCAGCACTAGAGATATAAATTTTGAAAGCATCTATAGAGAGAAGTCAATTTAAGCTATAGGAATGAATTAAGTCAATATAACATCTACTATATATCATTTACCAGGGAAAAGATCACCAGGGACAGTAATCAGGTGAAGAAAAAGTGGGAATCAAGCACAGAATCTTTGGGGAATACCTGCATTTAGGGTAAGAGAAAAAGTCAGCAAAGGTAACAGAGAAGGAGAGAGGAGAATCAGCATAAAGCAACGTCACACAGAATCATGCTGAAAAATCAAATTCCCCACCAAGGAGCATACCTTAAAAAGATACCTCATTACACAGAGGAAAGAGAAAAGGAACCAAGAACTGATGGGTAACCCAGGTACAGAGACAAAGGATAACAAATACAGAGACAGGCATGAGGACAAATGAGGAAGAACCCTGTGGGGAAAGGAAAGTGGCAAGGATTGCAGGAACAGACCAGTAGGAGCTTGGATATGCAGGAATTTTTCCCTGAACTTTTCCCCTCAGTGATCTAATCAGACCTATGCATTAGGAAGATTACTTTGGCAATAGTGTAAAGGTTGGAGAAAGGAGATCAGTTAGGATATTATTTCAACTGTTCACATGATAGGGGCCTGAACCAGGAGAGTAACAGTGGGAATGGAATGAAAAGAGCACCCCAGAAGCTAAAAGTAAGTGGCTGGGGCAAAAAGAAATTAAAGAGCAGAGAAAGAATCCAAAGGAAGCCAAGACCTAGACTTATTAATTTCACCCAAAGATAGTATAAAGCACCAATGAAAATCAAATAAAATATTAACAGCATAAGAATACAGAAGGCCAAAGATATATCCCACAGAGCTCTGGAAGAAAACAAAACAACTAGAGGAACATGGAAATGGGATAGCAATGGAGATTTGAGTTGTTTTTATGGGCAACTGGGATGCAACCAAGCAGTCCTGGAAACTTCACTTACTTGTTTGGTGATGAGTTATGTAAGACTTGTAAACTAGTGCCACATAAATGGCTATTTAAAATTAAAAGAACATATGATGATCAAAGAAAACATACAAAAGGGTTCAGCAAACTTTAAGCGTTACTACAAATGCAAGGTAAGCAAGAAGCTGAAATAAACCATCAATGCCCTGAATAATTTAGAGCTCGCTACCCAAGTTCCAAAACAATGTCATGGGCACCAAGAAAGATTTCTTTCCCTGATCATTCTCAAAGGGTGACTGTTCCCCTGTATTCCCACAACTGAAGTATCCAAGGAGAGGGTGAGAAAAGTCAAGAGGTCCCAGTTATATTTGAATAGAGAAATAATGACATATCCAGCTCTAGAAACCACTCCTTTAATCATAAGACAGATCAGAAGTTACAGTAGTAATTATTAACAAATAATGATAATCACTATTAGCACTATTATTATTATAAAACCAGTCATCTCATCATTGCTAAAGTCTTCATCTAATGCTCAGAGGTGACCCTGGGATCTCCAAGGCTGTGCCAGCAAGACACAAGTTTTGCCAAGTTCTACCCAAGCTGGAAAGTCCTTGAGTACAAGCCTGACAACAGACTGTGTGTCTGTCATCTGAGGAACCACTGCACTAAGTTGGGAGAAGCTCAGGATCAGAGGACTGGCCACTAGATGATTAATATTTTGGCTGAAGTAATTCCTCAAACAATCTCCTAAGGACTAGAGGGTTTGTGATCTGCTTTGATGGAAGGAATTCCCCTGGCAATAATAATCATTTTTAAAAAAGAATAAATTCCCATTTAGGTGGCACTTAGTTTAGGGTATTTTCTTAACAACTCTGTGACATAGGGAGTGCGGGCATAATCAGCCTTATCTGAGTTAATTTGCCCAAGGTTACACAGCTAATATGTGCCAGAAATGAGACTCAACCCAGGGGCTTGACTTGAAGGCCTATGCTCTCTCCATGATACTACACTTGTTAGTAGGTGGGTCAAAATGGAAGAAGGCAGGGAGAGGAAGAGGTAAAGGGAGCTGGAGGTGTACATGGAAGTTTGAGAAATGGAATTTTAAGTAACTAAAAGAAGGTATGGAAGAGATTGGTTATAGTATCACCTATTTAGAACTACAAGGAACCTCAGAGGCCATCAAGTCCAACCTTTTTATTTGACATATGAGGAAACCGAGGCTCAGAAAGGTTAAGTGACTTTCTTAGGGTCACATAGCTAGTGTCTGAGCTGTGATTTGAACTCAGATCTTTCTGATACCAGATCCTTACTTGAACTACTACAACACACTGCCAACCAAGTACACAATTATAAAATACTGGTGTGATCTCTAATTTTTTTTTTGTAAAGTTTCCACTGCTGGCCCTATTTCAAGATTAGTTGTCATTTCTCTCTACAATAATATCTCACTTTAGCCAGAGTTCACAAGGGATAACCAGGAAGCAAGCCAAAGAAGGAGTGGGAAAGCCCCTAAGTCTCCAAAAGAGAGATGATACACAAAAATTCACAAATTCATATCTTCTCTTACTAGAACTCCATAAGCCCTAAAGCATAGCCCGTTTTCTCTCATATATGGGACAATTCTAACAAGGATGGATGCACAGTTTCCACTTGTACAGCATATTGGAGATAGTCGAAAAGCCAAGAAGAAAGCATATGAATTAATACTATTCTCCATAGGTCACTGCTAAAATAAATTAGAATGGAAGAGAGGGCATCTTTAAAGAACAAATTCAATAAGAGTTTGAAGACTTTTTAGGGTTGGCCAAGCAGCCTTCTCCACTTCTATAACTTCCAAAGGCATCACCAAACACAACACATGAGTACCCTGGGATATCAACAAAGGGTTAAATTATATTCAATGTCTTGTACTTAACAAGATAGGGGAAAATACACACATACACACACACACACACACACACACACACACACACCCATACCATCTAAATATTTAAATATCCAGCATTGCTGCTTAAAGGGTTAAGCTTCAGTCACCTGGAAAATTCAGCTGTATCAAAAACTTATTCCTAGGACAAAGAAGTATCATTGTACCTGTGTTCGTTTGATTCAGCACAAAAATTGGTTCCTTCCTGACTCAGGGAATTGAGGGGAATATATATTACACATACATATATAATATGTGTATACATATTATACATTTAAACATTCTTCACTTATGGTTTAAGAATCTGTATACTCTTCAAAAGTCTGTACCAATTTGGGTAATGATAATGAGAAACTTAAGAGTGGTTGAAAAAAATTGAAGAGAATAATTATAGATGGGAATGTTCTGGAGGACCAAAGATCAAAAGCTCTGGGGGAATGGAGGGAATCTGGAACTCACTGATCTATATTTAAGTCAACAAAGTCTCCAAACCTGAAAAGCTACACAAAAGCAAAAGACTTTAATGAGCAGAAAGACTAGACTATCTGTAATCCAATTTTAAAGGAAAAAAAGTCTTTTACTGTATCCATAGCAGCCATCTGACCTTTACCCTGATCAATGTTACTACCGATATGGCCACTTATCATAAGTACATTTTTAAAATACTTATGTTAAGATAGTTTCTTTTAAAAATCCCTAAACTCCAATGATCACTTTCTATGCTTATGACTCCCAATCTGTAGATCATCTCTCAATTTTCAACTTCCTGCAAGTCAACTCCACCAAAT
The DNA here is from genome assembly GCA_011680675.1 of Gymnobelideus leadbeateri. Classification (NCBI taxonomy): domain Eukaryota; kingdom Metazoa; phylum Chordata; class Mammalia; order Diprotodontia; family Petauridae; genus Gymnobelideus; species Gymnobelideus leadbeateri. Next base: position 83,666 of record WOXC01005129.1, read on the forward strand.
TATTCTCCCATCACCTCACATTCATCATACTCCAAACTGAATTCACCATCTTTCCTTCAAAAACAGGTCCTTCTCTTAACTTTCCTCATCTAGTCAGCCATCCTCTCTTTGTTTGGTTTCTTGGGTCTTTTGAAGACATCTCTGACCCTCTTTTGTCTTCACAGCCAAAGAGTAAGTCCTTTTGAGCCTTCTTTCACAATGTTGTTCTCATCTGTCCGGTTTCCCACTCCCACTGCCAACACTCTTAACACCTTAATCAGATTCCAGAAAACTCTCAAATGAACTCCCTGGGCCTCAATTTTCCCTCCAGTCCACTGTAATACATTGCCAGGTTCATATCCCTAAAACACTGCTTTCATCATGTCATTCCTCTCTTCAAACACTTTCTCGAAGCCAAACAGGACAAAGTCAAAATACCTTAAGTTGACATTCAAAGCCCTCCAATGATCTGGCCCTTCCAGTCTTATCTCCTATTACTCTCCCCTAAGCAAACCTTTCCTCAGCTCCACTCAGAAAGATCTTATCTACTCATGAAATCTCTCCCCCTCCTAGCCCCCCATCAGTTTCCAAATTTCACCTCTGCAGCATCTCTCCATGATGTTGCCCCTCCTCTTAGGACACTGCTACCCCTCTGGGGCAGGCCCTTATCACCTCACACCTAGACTATTTGCAACAGCCAGTAGCCTCCCTCAAGTCTCTCCTCCCCTCAATTCATCCTCCATTCAGCAGATAAAGTGACTTTCCTAAAGGGCAGGTCTGATCCTGTCAAACCCCCTACTCAATACAAAATTGTCTCTCACCCTCCTTATCTCCCTTCAAGGCTCCACTCCAATTCCACCTCCACCAAAAAAAAAAACTCTCTAACCAGCCCAGCAGAACTGAACTCTCCCTTCTTCAGATTCCAACAAAACTTCCTGTGTGTACCTCTCATCTGGCATTAATCCTAGCCACCTTATATGGTAGAGTGGTTTTTGTTGGCATGTTTATGATTTTTTAACACGTCATTTTCCCCAGTTTTAAATTGCTAAGCTACTAGAGGGCAACCACTATACCTCAGACTTTATTCCACACAGCATCTGGCAGGCACTGAAATGTTTTATGATCTACACCACCATTCTATTTAGCCCTTCCACCTATAAAGAATCCAAGGTGTTGGCTCTTATGTTCACAATTAAAAAAAAAATAATCCTAGGGTATCATTCCTTCATTAGAAAAATAACCTTGAAACTTCATTTAGTTTACCTTTTTGCTTTAAAGGGAAGCATCGATGTCTATAGCATAAAGAGGGAATGAATTTGGAATTAGAAGACCTAGCCTCTGAACAATGCCAATCCCTACCTGTGTGACTTTGGCCAGATCACTTAGCTACTCTGAGAGAAGTTTGACCAGATGGCCTTAAGGTACCTTACTATCTGAGTGACTTTAAGCCTCTGGCTTTCAATTTTCTCATCTGAAAAATGAGGGCACTGGACTTATGACCTCTAAATCGCCTATCCTGGTCCTTCAGACTTCCAGAAATATAGCTGGCAACCTTCTGTTAAGTTTTTTAAAGAAAGAGAATTAACCACCTCCTTTACTTGCGTGCTCTTCACCTTTTGAACTTCATCCCTCCTGAACAGAGGACTGTTGTACTGTTCTATAACCTACAAAATAGACCTCAGTTGGCTGAGTACCTGTTCTATGTACAGCACTATGCCAAGCTATTTGGCAGTCATGGAAAAGTTGGGAGGGAGGGAGGTGAAGAAGAAAGGGCAACAACAATTCAGAAATTACTAGTATTAAAATGATACAAGTTCTTCTGCAAAGACCCTCTCGCTTTTCCTTCCTTAGGTTTTTCTTTTCTGACTTGCCTTTTCATCCAACCAAAGTCACTGCTTACTGAACAACTGGTGAGAGTCGATGCCTTGGGTTCCGGGTTCCTCAACACTGCGGCCTTCCTGACTTGTCTTTTTTTCCTGACCAGCTTCCAAGTTGCTGGCTCTGCAGCTGCCAAACTCAGCAGTACATACAAGCTAAGGTAGAACAGATAGAGCTAAATCCCCCACCCCACCCCCAACTCCAGCAGACAGAATTTCATAAATTTGTATTGAAAAAGAAAAAAGAAACAACTAAAAAAATGCATGAGATAGAAAGTAAAGAACTGTATTCTGAATTTCTAGAGAAAGACCCAAGCCCTGGAACCTCAATGTAATTGAATTAGACAGACTTTCCCAATTACATCTAGGTTCCCTTCAGGAATATACCTAGATGACATAAGGATTGATGTGGTATAGCTGAATCATATTTCTGGTACCCAAGTGGTAGTCTGCAAGGCTATCAAAAATTAGCCTAGGCACTAAGGACTACTTACTTGGTCATTGCATCAGACCTGGAATTCAGTCTTGAAGTTTTTTCCTTGGTGTCACTGGGGTCTAGATACCAGTTCAAATAATAGTTTACAAAAATCCCAGGGGTAATTAGACTAAGAAAACCCAGAATGGCTGACTACTGCAATTCCTTCCTATTAGGTACTGATAAAATAGAGATTTAGACAATTGGACCCCAAGGTTTCCAAAAACTGCCCTTTAATGGTCGCCTTTATATAATCCTGGAGCATACCCAGCAGGCACAGCCAATGTGTGGTGAACTTATAAAAATTCACACCCAGGGATGGTCCTTACTTTTAAACTCACATCTATGATTTTGTTTCAAGACCTTCAACAATTCATTAATCCATTTAAGGAACCAATAGCCTTGACACCCTCATCCAATTGCCGTGTTCTACTTCATCACCACCTTCTCCAGAGAAATATTTTTTAGTACATTTATATTTGGCACCTAGTTCCCCAATGCTAAATAATCTGTGACAAACCCCTTTGGGTGGGCATTCCTAATAGGATTGGAGCTTTCCTTCAAACCAACACACTAACAGCTAGAATTTCAGCGTTTATGAAGCTACTACCCTTGCTAAAACCCCAGAAGTTTCTAGTTTTTAATATGGTAGGTGGCACTCTCCTTCCCTAGTGACTGACTAGTCATTCAGTAACTCCTATGACAAGAAAACTACATTGCCCAGACAGAAACCGAGCCCATGGCCTAAAGGTCCAGAAAGAAAAGGGTTCTACAGAGATAACAATGAACTAAATAAAGTCGCAGGAAATGCATTATCTGGTCCCTTCCCAGGACCCGAATAGCACATAGCCTCTCACAAATGGCAAGGAATGGGGAAATGCAGGTGGCTTTAAGGAAGCTCCCCAGTTAACCCACAGAACATCAAACCAGGCCTCAGCCTGGCCCAAGGGAGGGATTAGGGTAGCCGAGGGGGGCAAAGGCAGAAGAAGTGGGGGTGGGGAGAAATGGGGTTGGTCCAGCCCGCTAAGCAAAGTAAGGAATGATTACCTGAAGTTCACACCAGGCCACTTCCACCCAGGTCTCGGTGTCCAGCCCCTTGTAGACTGTCTTGAAGGAGCCCCGACCCAGCTCAATATCAAATTTGAGGAACCTGCCATCTGGGGATGTGGCCACCGCCTTCAAGTCGTCTTCATCATCTTCCTCCTCCTCCTCAGGCTCCTCTCTTTTGGTGGGCCCGGGTTCAGACTTCACCTCAGCCGGGGCCGCCGAGGCCGACACCGTGGCGGCCTCCTTCTTCTCCACATCCTGGCTGCTCTCCGCGGCTGAAGAGGCGACCGCGCTCGCAGCGGCCGCTCCATCCCCCTGGCTGCCGGGGCCAGGGCTGGCTTCTCGGGCAGCCTCGGGGACCGGGGCGCCTGCGGGTGGCGGTGGGGTCCCTGGGAGTTCAGGCGCCGCGCGCGCCCCTCCGCCCTTAGCCCGCTCCGCAATGAGCCGGCGCGTCTTGGAGAGCAGCAGGACCTTGCGCAGGGGCTGCGGGGGCTGCGGGGAAGGCTCCGGCTCTGGGGGTTCCAACCCGGGCAACTCCTCCTGGTCTGAGTCCACCACGCTGCGCCGCAGGAAGCGCTGGTGCACTAGCTTGGGGTCCCTGACGCACCGATTCGGCACTGCCCGGCTGCCCTTGGGCGCCGCTGCTGCGGCTGCAGCCGCCACATTCCCGCTGGGTTCCGGCATCTTCTCCGATTGGGGATGGGCACTGGGATCTGCTGCAGCCGAGGGCTCCTCACCGTCCGCGTTGCCGCCGCTGCCCCCCGGCTGAGCGTCACCGCTGGCCTCAGTCCGGGTTTCCATCAGCGGGCCGGGGTGGTCTCTCCTGGCGGCATCGCGGTCCATCTCTGTAGGGCGCAGAGAGGGAAAGGGTGAGAACGGAAGGGGGATGGGAGAACTTCCCAGCCCAGCCTGTCACCTGCGGCGGCGGCGGCGCGCTCTTTGACGCAGCCCCTTAGCGCCCGGGCGCAGGCAGGCTGCCCGCCGGCCCTGGGGGGGCAGGGGAGGACGACTAGACAGTACCCCCACACCCCAGCCCACGCTATGGCCCCTCACCCCGATACTCCAGGGAACCGCGGCCCCAGAGACAGCTCCGGGAGCGAAGCAAAGCCCGAGGAAAAAAGGGGTGGGGAAGAGGGGGCGGGGGAGCTGGAGACACAAAGCTGAGCGCCCGCGCGCGGCGGGGGGCGCCGATGGATCCCGGCCAGAGGGGAACAGGTCAGGGCAACCCAAAGGGGCAGCTCCCCCTTCCGGATGCTCCCCGAAGCCGGGGCTGGAGCCCAGGGCCCATGGGGGGAGACTGGCTGAGGTGCGTCCTCTCGGAGACAACGAGGGAGAGAGGCTGCGGCGGCGGCCGGGCTCAAGGGCGGTTGCGGCGGCTGCGGGCGGCTCCACAAAGGAGGGCGGAGGGACTGACGGACGGAGGAGGGCGCTGGGGCCCGTGGGTGGGGAGGGGGCTGCAGCAAAACCCACACAAAGGCAGAGAGCTGGAGGAGAGGAGCTAAGAGGGAAGGAAGGAGAAAAGAGCGGAGAGAAAGGGAGGGGAAGAGGAGGAGGGAGGGGGCGCACGAGCTGCAGTACTCACAGGGCGAGCGGGCGCCTTCCATCCTCACAGCCTGGCCGGAGGAGAGGGCAGCTGCGCCCTGCTCTTCTATGCGGGTCCCGAACTCCGGTAGTCTCGGCTCTCCCAGCACCTGGGCTCTTCTCCCCTGGCTGCAGGTCCCTGGGTTCGTGGCTCTGCACTACCCTGACCCCGCCCCGGGATTCTCCGAGCTCCTGCAGGAGACTGCGGACCTACCTCCCGGCTTGCTCGCTCGCCTCCTGCCCCAGGTGTCCCGAAGCGGAGGGGGCGGCACGGGGCAGCGTGGGGCAGCTTCTGGTTAAAGAGCGCACTGAAAGGCTAGCTCCCCAGCAACCCGGCACGGCGGCGAGGGAGGGACCACCGCTGGCCCCGCCCCACCTAGCGCTGGGGGGGGGGGAGCGAAAAGGGGGAGGAGCTTAGCCTCTCTAGCCCCTTCTACTTTTGAGGACCAGAAGTGGTCTTCTGCTGGGGTCAGAGCTCAGCGTCTGTTCACCCCTTCTCTTCCCCCTCACCAGCCGGAGTCTCCCATTCCTTAGCCACCTCTTGCCCCATGAATTGGGACAACTGTCCAGCCGTGCTTTCTCCAATGTCACCTGAAGGGTGTAGTGGAAATAGCATCGGATTAGCTATGGAGGGCCTGGGTTAGAATTCTGGCTCTGACTAGCCAGAGTGTACTTCACCATGTACTACACTATGAGTGTAACCTTGAGCACTTAACCTAAGACTCAGTTTCCTTTTCTGAAGGATGTGGGGATTGAATCTAATGATCTGCAAATTCTAAATCTATTTTCCTCCCAGTTCCCCAGTGAAGTGGGCTGACCTAAGGACTAGAGAGTCTGGTCTCTTTGAATACTATTTGAGTCCTGGGTTCAGGTGCCTCTAGAAGTGTGACTCTGAGCTAATCACTTCACCTCCCAGTGTTTTGGGTAAATGTTTTAAGATAAAGGTTAGCAGATTAGTGTCAGTGGAGGGATTTTCTACCTTTCTAGTTTTCCATGCTGAAGAATGCTCCTGTCCAGCTCTTCTACCTCCTCCTCACCCCTAATAAAAAAGACCATGGTGTTAACATTGCTTTCCTCCAATGCTCACGTTGAATTGTCTTTTTACCTTTACCTTTTTCAAGACCAGATTTCCACTGTAATTTTTTTGGCTAGTAAATATATGTTCTGTATTGGGTCAAAATGAGAGACACATATACAGTACTATAATTTGCCCCTGCCTGTCACCCCCCACCTCCACCCCAGGGATGGACTTACCTTTAATGGTGGCCACACCTGGCAATCCACAGGCTCAGACAAAGCAGCAGCCCCACCCTTCCTTGAAGCTGGCCTCATCCGAATGCTGAGCTCAGGCCTCCCAAGCCCCGTTCTCATCTGTTTAGGGAAGCAGTGGCAACTGAGATCATAGGATTTTATAATAGCTAGCATTCATATAATAGCTAGGGCAGCCAGGTGGCCTAGGGGATGAAGATCTCCAGACCTGGAGTCAGGAAGACCTGAGTTCAAATGTGACCCCAGATGCTTGCTAGCTGTATGATCTTGTGCAAAGGTTTGCCTCAGTTTCCTCATCTGCAAAATGAGCTGGAGAAGGAAATGGCAAATCACTCCAGTATTTCTGCCAAGAAAATCCCAAATGGGGTCACCAAGAGCAGCTGAGACTGAACAACAATATAGCGCTGTAAATTTTGAAGCACATTTTGTATCTGTTATCTCGACTTATCCTGACAACAACCCTAGAGGTAAGTACTATAGTCTCCATTTTATAGATAAGAAAATTGAGGCTGAGAGATTTTTGCCTAAGGTCAGTAGAGGTAGGTTCTAAAGGTCTGTGGTAGAATTTAAACTTAGATTCTCCCAAAATCCAGTGTTTTATTAACTTTACCATCTAGGTCATCTAACCCAGCTCCCTAATTTACAAGAAGAGGGAACTGAGGCATTCTGAGACTAAGTGCCTTTCCCAAGATTATAAATGACTTAGGAGCAGAACTCCAATTTGAATTCAGATCCTCTGATTATAAACTCTATATACTTCCCAATCTACTAGGTAGGTAAGTTGTGGTATAATGGGAGGAGTCCTGGATTTGCAATCAGAAAACTTCCAACTTTGCTACTGATTATATATAACCTTGGGTGAGCCATTTCTTGATTCTGATTCTCCAAATCCTCTTATGTAAAATTAGGGATTATTTAGATTGGGTCTTAAAAATATTTTTCCTCTAGCAGCCAATGGTTCTAGAATGGAACTCCATAGTCTTCACCTGTATGTGGGTTTCCAGGCCTCAGGATTTTCACTTCCTTTCCTGATCCAGAGAGGAGGTCTAGGCTGAATGAGGTGAAAGACCATTAGACTAGTAGTAGCCAGAGTTGGTATTCTGGGACACACCCTCTCAGGCCTATGTACCTAACCCCAGCCACCTTTGGTAAGAGGGGGAATCCCATGAAGGAAATGGTATGGGGCAGGCGGACCTTTTAATTCTCCTGAAAATTGTACTGCCTCAAAGCAACCCCTATCAATATGATTAGGCTTTCATTTTTCCCTTTAATTTGATGTAGATTGTGAGATCCTTGAGAGAAGGGACAGTCTTGCCCTTTTTTTTATCTCCCAGTGATTAGCCTGACACACAGTAGGTGCTTAATAAATGTTTATTGGCTGATTAATATAGTCCTTATATATTTTATTCTAGATGATATGAAAACTGAGGAAGTCTAAAAAGACAAAGTAAGGGTGGCTAGGTGGCACAGTGAATAGAGCACTGGCCCCGGAGTCAGGAGGACCTGAGTTCAAATCCAGCCCAAGACACTTAACACTTACTAGCCATGTGACCTTGGACAAGTCACTTAACCCCAATTGCCCTGCCCTCCCCCCTACCAAACCCCCCCAACCTCCCCCAAAGTAATAAAAAATAATTTGTATGTCACCCAATTGAAAAAAAAATTTATATTTGAAATGTAAGTGTGACTGCTATTCAGGGCATTTATAATGACACTTGGAAGTGTATAAAAAGTATTTTGAACCCAAAACAGAAGTATTAACAGAAACATAACTGGGGTGAACCAACTGTAATTTTGTCACAGAGCCTCCAAATCTAGAAAGCACTGACCAATACTAGTACTCCTGCAACTAAGAAATGACTAAGGTTAGCAAGAGTAGTTAGGTAAAATAAAGAGCTACAAAACAGCAGGACTGTGGCTACAAAATCAAGTAACCAACCACCAGAGTGCTATTGTTGTATCCCCGTGTCTCTTGACACCTTCACCGTGGGGGCAGTTTCCTGTGATCCTTCACTTTTCTCCCCCCAGATTTCTTGTTAAAGATAGGACTTTTGGATCAGTTTAGGAGGAGCTACAAATCTGTCCAGGACTTTGTCCTGGGTTCTCTTCTCCTTATCTACTTTCTTTCTTGGCAACTTCATTGACTCCTGGGGGTTTAATTATCATCTCTATGCTGATGACCCCAACATCTCTGTAGCCAGTCCCAGTTTCTTCTCTGAGCTTCACTCCCAGATCACCAATTTTCTTTTAGACATTTCAACTTGGGATTCAATATGTCTAAAACTGAATCATTCCCTCTCCTCCTCCGTCTACTCTCCCTAAACCCTACCCTCTTCCAGACTTCTCTATTTCTGTTGAAGGCACCATGATCCTTGCAATATCTCAGGTTGGCAATCTGAGTTTGCTCTGGATGACTCACTGTCCCTCATCCCACCTATCCAATCAGTTGTCAAATCTTGTCGATTCTACCTTTACAATATCTTTCATATCTAACCCCTTCTCTCCACCCACACAACTACCACCTTACTTCAGGCCCTCACTACCATTTCCCTAGATTGTTGAAATAGCCTAATTGTTCTCCTTGCCTTAAGCCTCTCCCCACTCCAGTCCATCCATTACTCTGCTGCAAAAGTAACTTTCCTTAAACACAGAATGGACCATGTGACTCTTCTACTGAACCAAGTCCAGTGCCTCTGGGGTAAAGTATGAACATCTCTGTTTAGCTTACATTCTGCAAGCTAGCTAGACTGGTCTTCCTCACCCACAACATTCCATCTCCCCACTCTATCCTTAGCTGTCCCCATGCCTGGAATGCACTCTCTCCTTACTTCCAACTCATAGAATTCCTCTATCCCTTGAAGATCCAACTCAAGCACCATTTTCTGTATGAAGCTATTCTTGGTTTTTCCAAATGTTAGGACTCTCCTTCTCAAATGACCTTGTTATTTTGATATATTTTTGCATTTATTAACTTTATATTTATGTTGTGTGTATACATATATATTTTATATGTACTTATTGTCATTAGAATATAAGCTCATTTTGAGGAGGAATCATGGCATTCCTTATACCTACCTGCCTGGCTCACAGGAACAGCTTAGTAAATATTTGACTGGTTAATTAATTGATTGTTCAGCTTCTCCTACTCCAGCTCATTTACTCAATTCATCCTGTCACCATTTCACCCAAAGGGACTGGAAATATAAATTCTGCAATCAAGCTCAGCAAAGCTGTCCCCTCTCAAAACTTGAGGTCTCTTGATCTCATGACTTTCCAAGGAGATGGAGACACCTTAACTATTTATAGAGTTCTTCAGTATGCCAACTGCTTTATTGTGAATCTAAAGTCAGAAAGTAATTCTTTCCTACCCTAGTTTACAATCTAGCAAAACATATACATAATGAAATAACAGAATAACATGGTAATACATAGTAACAGAGATAAATTTAACTTTCTAGGCTGCCTGGGGTGAGAGTAAGCAAGATGACGAGTTAGTAAAAAGTTCATGGGGGAAAAAGGGGGCAGCTAGGTGGTGCAATGAGTAGAGCACTGGCCCTGGAGTCAGGAGGACCTGAGTTCAAATCCAGCCTCAGACACTTGACACACTTACTAGCCCAAGTGACTTTGGGCAAGTCACTTAACCCCAGTTGCATCTAGAAGTAAAAGGAAAAAAAAGTTGACATGGATATTTGCCTCTAATAAAACAATATTGACAGTAAGTACACATCTGATTGTGTAGACATAATTACTATATTTGTATAGTGAATTTAGAATATCCTACACATAACCCGCTAGGTGTCCACAGATCATACTTTCTGAACCATTGTTCTAGACTGCCTTGCAAGGAGCATAGTAAATACAAGCAAATTGGGGGATTTTATGGACTGAGTGAGATGGTTCCTCCAAGGAAGGAAGCTTGCCAGGATCATGAAGTCTCCAGAGTAGTAAAGGACTCTGGAGGTCATCTAGTCCAATTCAGTCTCTCCCAGACAATCTGGGAAATCCCTCTAGGCCTCGGCTTGATATCTCCAGTGACAATGATCTCCCTATCTGGTGGGGCTACTGACCTCACTGTTGGACAATTCTGATTGTTCTTCCTCATATTACCCCACAGTTATCTCCCTTTACTGCAATCTTCTGACTCAATTCAAGTTAAATCAAGCCAACAAATATTCATCAAGCAAAAGCTTTCTGCTAGACACTATTCTAGGCACTGGAGGTCCACAGACTCAAACAATCCCTGCCCTCAAGGACTTGACATTCTACTGAAATGTATTAAGTAAAGGTATCTGTACTTATACAGCTTTAGACCGTCTGCCATAAAAATACGAGAAAAGATAGCTGTAACTCTCCTTTATGTAACCTCTAAGGTCTACAAAGCATCCTCCCTATAATGACTCCATAAGGCACAGAGCAGCCACATTTCACAGATGTTGAAAATGAGACCCAAAGAAACCCAGATGACCTTGGTCATAATCATACAGCTAGCAAATATCAGTAGGAACCATGATCTCAAAGTCTGCTTCCAGCTCTCCTATAAGAGTCACCCCAGACTTAACCTCCCTTTTCTCCATCTTCATTCTTTGTTCCCTATCTTCTAGAATGAAAAGAAGAAAGCCAGATGCTGTCATGCCTGACTTCATTAGACTTCATCTCCTCAGGGACACTCAGTGCCTTCTATGTAATTCTGAACATCTTATGACCAAGGTCCAGGTATTTCTGATATGTTTTATTTGTACTTACAAATATTATTTAATATACTGGTCACCACACTATCCTGTGAGATATTCAATAAATGCTGTATCAGTCTGTCTTTGTTATTTCACTTCTGTGTACGGTCCTTCAGACATGGAATGATCATATCTTCACTAAGATTGAAAAATGGGTCTTTATAATGGTCATTTAATAAACACTTGCCAATTGACATATAGAAGATCTCTTTAAGCTAATAATGATGATAAAAATAACAACCCTGCAAATGCAAGGCATTTTACACACATTAGCCAAATGAAACTTTCAAATCACTAACCTGTGAAGTAAATTCTATAGGTATTATCTCTATTTTACAATTGAGGAAACTGAGGCTTGAAAAGCCAAAGTGCATAGGGCCATAGATTTGGAGCTAGAAAGAACCTCAGGAGCCATCAAATCCAGCCCTAGTATTTTGCAGACACATCTATCTGTCTTCATTATTTAAATAAACTTGGGCCCAGAGATGTGAAGTGACTTATGCCCAGGGCCATGTAGATAGTAAATATATGAGATAGCATTGGATTCTTCCAGTTTCCCAGTCTAGCACTCAGGCTGCTGCACTATACTCCCTCAATATATGATCCTTTGATTCAATGATCTTTGCCAAAAGAGTCTCAGAAGTTAACATCTAGGAATTTCTAAGAAAATTGTGACATCTCTGGGTCTGGGTCTGGGTCTAGGCCCCATTCTGAAATGGATCAGATGACCTCTTGGGTTTTCTTTGGATCAATGTAGATGAATAAAAATTGCCATATGGCAACTGATCTATCTTCCATTTAGGATTTAGTGGTAATAGCTCACATTTTTGTTGCACAGGCTGGTTAAACCAATTTATTCACTATGGAAATTTGATCATCCTCATTCAATAAAGGAAGACACTGAGGCTCAGGAAAGCTAACTATCTCTCCCAAGGTCACATAGATAGTGTCAGAACCAGGAACCTTGGTCTCTTACCTCCAAATCCAAAATCCCTTCAAGTATGTCATTCTGGCTTCCCCTAAATATGACAGCATTTAAACTCGAGAGCCACACAGACAGGCCTACAAATAATAAAAGGACTAGGAGGGGTGGCTAGGTGGCTCAGTGAATAGAGTACCAGACCTGGAGTTAGGAGGACCTGAGTTCAAATCCGACCTCAGACACTTAACACTTACTAGCCGTGTGACCTTGAGCAAGTCACTTAACCCCAATTGCCCCTCCAAAAAGCAAAAAAACCCAAAACAGAATAACAAAATAATAATAATTTTAAAAATAAAAAAATAAAAGGACTAAGAAAAAAAGGAGGAAAAAATAAACTTTTCCAGAAACTTTGGTTATTGGCTCTTTTGTGATCTCATGAAGAATATTGAACTGAGTTAAAAAAAACTTGGGCTGTGGTACCTGTTCTTCCTCTAACTCTTTGACCTTGTGAAAGTGACTTTACTTATCTAGTTCCCTGATTTCCTTTTCTGCCAGAAGGGGACACTAATATGTGCCCTTTTGTTGAGAGTTTTTTTTTTTAAAACCTAAATCTTTGGTTTGATCAACATGAGACCGAGCTCCAGATTTTCCACCATAACATTGGTTCCTTTTGATTCTTAGTATCTGGGAAACACTCAATCTTTATGGTTACTTAGTTTGTATAGTACATTAAAAGGTAGATAACTGAGCCCTTTTTACTTTCCATAGGTTCATAAAATGAAATCCCCTGGGAAATGAACCAGCAAGGGTAGTTCTAGGCAATGGAGTCAACTTTGGCTTCATTTACTTCTATAGGGCTTTGTCTTTCTTCCTTTAATTGTACAAGGTTTCTTATCTTTCTAGCTATAGGTGCATTTCTCCCTTAGCACCAAAACAATGAAGCCAATCCAAGATCTTCCAGGATCTTTTTTATTCTTAGAATTTACTTGAGCCTCCTCAGTTTCTCTCTTGTAAAATGAGAGAGATTGAGTAAGTAATCTCTGCAGTCCTTTCCAGCTCAAAAATCCTATGATTCTACTTTTCCCTCTACTCCCTGAGTGACCTTGAGCAAGTGACTTCTTCTAGCCTCAGTTTTCCTTAGCCATAAAATGGAGATAACCCTGCTTCTTCACAAGGTTTTTGTAAGGAGCAAATGAGTTGACACATACATTGTGCTTTGTAAACCTTAAGACAGTATTATAAATACCAGTTATTATTACTATTAATAATAACATTAGGAAGTTGGAATAGATTGTTTCTGGCACTATATCCAAATAACTCATGGCTTTATAATCCACATAAAAAGAAAAGTTCCCATTTTAGAGAACTTTACAATTTTCAAAGTACTTTTAATAGGTTAGTGGAATCTTTCCTCCCCTGAGGTCAGGGACTATTTATCATTCCATTTTTTAATTCCCAAGGTCAAACATCATGACCTTTAACCAGTGGGTACTTCATAAAAGTGTAGTGAATATTTTAAAGAAGGTATTACATGCAACCAGTTCTTTTACTGTTAGAACCCATTCCTTTTGATGGACTGTGTAATTTTTTTGACTCTGCATTGTTTCTCCTCTCCTAAGAAGTCTTAAAATGACTGAAATTAATATTAGAAATAAAATAGTAGAATGTCTGACCTGGCAGAGAACTTAAAGATCATCTGTTCCATGATAGGAACACTATCACCCCCCTAGTCTACCTCATGAAAGCTAGTCTAGTTTTTCCTTAAAAGGTATTAAAACCACCCATGAGACTTAATTGGTCCAGGGGAATAAGGCTTGAACCAGTTTCCTTGTTGCCTAAGTACAAAAGCCAGCCTATTCAGCAACTCCTCCTTCAGTTTTCTGATCACCAGACCAGCGTGGCCAATACAAAGTCAGGGAAGCTTGGCTTTATCCTTACTGAATATTCTTTCCATGCTAAATAAACCTCCTTATTTAACTGTTAGAGGCATTAAGATGTGATTAATTTCCTTCCATTTCTGAACCTCAAGCACTAGATAGCCTGGCTCAGGCTCAGCTTACAACCTTATCCAACCCAGTTACTTTATTGAAGAGGTAATTGAGGCCCAGATGGGATGAATGACTTGCCCAAGGAATCACAACTAGTTAGCAGTAAAGTTGGAGCTGGAACCGACCTCCCCCACTCCCTTCCTTCCTCCTCCATACTCTAGTGCTTTTTCTGTCTCCTCAGGTTTCTTTCTATGAGGCTGGCTGATCTGATCTACTTTACTCTTTAGTGCCATCTACAGTTTTGAAGGCTGACTGAGGACAAAGACTTTGTAACTTCACACAATAAGAGGAATACTACTTTGTCCAATGAGCTCCCAGCGGCTTCAGAGCTCTCCTCCAATCAAAACAGCTCCCAGAACCTACTCAAGTAGCTTTTCATCTGCTTTGCTTTGCTTCCAAGTAACCAAGAGTCTTTCTTTTGCTGCTTCCCCTTAACTGTGTGTTCTCATTCTTCCTTTCTTGAGTTTCTCATCCTCCAGCCTCTCAGATCAGGACCTCATTAGTAGTGTCCAATCTCTAATTCAGGTTGAGAAACTCCAAATCCAGAATTCTAGCAGATGTAACACAAAACAACAGCATACAATTTCCCTGTCATCCCCAAATAGTTCTTCAATTTGTAGTTTCTTAGTGATAACCTTCAAAACACTGAAAATGTAAAAAAAAAAACACAAACTCACATGTAAATGAGATGTAGATAATATACTATGGCTACCCTACACTTTCTGTCAGTGATTTTGTTTCTGGATTGCTTTCAAAAAAGTACCCTTAACACATATAACTGAAGCCCTATTTCTCTCACATTGCCAACACTATCTCAAGCTGTTTTTCTCACGCAAATTTCCGTTTCCTGCCCTTTTCGGCAAATAAAATGTCCAAGCAGAAAAGGAGCAGTACTTACACTTTCATTATTGGAAAACTGTCCAGTTCTCACAAAATTACTGAAATAATTTTCATTACATCCTTGTTTCTCTGCTATGCTTGCTTCACAAAAGTAGAAATTGCCATGATCTTATCTTCCATGACCCATGTCAGGTGCCACCTCCTCCATAAAGCTTTATTTGATAACTCGTTCCTCTAATCACCAACAGTACTTTATCCATACCTCCCCAGTGCTGTTATCACTTTCTAATTTATTTCTTACATATTGTCCATGTGTTATACCTTTTTTTTTTTGCTTTTTGGAGGGCAATTGGAGTTAAGTGACTTGCCCAAGGTCACACGGCTATTTTTTGTATTAAGTGTCTGAGGCCAGATCCTAACCCAGGTCCTCCTGACTCCAGGGCCGCTGCTCTATTCACTGAGATACCTAGCCGCCTCTGTGTTATACCTTTTACTAGATTTGAGGTCAGGGACCATATTTTATTCAACTTGGTATCTTACCTAGTGCCTAGAACAGAGTCCTGCACATAACAACTGTTGAATTAATGTTTGCTGAATGACTCTGAACTGAGGGTGGTCAGAAAAGGTCTCCTGGATGAAATCAGACTTGCGTTGGACCTTGAAGAATGGGTAACCATCGGGGCGGCTAGGTGGCGCAGTGAGTAGAGCGTCGGCCCTGGAGTCAGAAGGACCTGAGTTCGGATCCAGCCTCAGACACTTAACGCACACACAAACAAAAACCTAGCCGTGTGACATTGGGCAAGTTACTTAACCCCAATTGTCCTCCAGAAAAAGCAAAAAAAAAAAAAGAATGGGTAACCATTCCAAAGGTAATCCAGCAATGTATGAGCAAAGCCAGGAGTAGAAACCTGCTAGGACAGAAGACATTCCTATTTTCTGTGTCTCGATACTGTTCCCACCTCCTGCCTTCTCTTCTGCATGTATGAGGCTCTAAAATCCTCATGTTGCCCTCAGATAACCAAATCTGCCTTTGCTTAAATGTTCCAACCACCCAATGACCCCCTAAGTAAGAAGCCTTGGACCTGTTGTTCAGTGCCTCAGGTCTAATTCATCAGCTTCCAAGCTGTGTGCCAAAGGCAGGATTTGGACAGACAGAAAAAACCCCTGGCAAAGAAAACAGTATGAACAAAGTTTAGAGCTGGGAATGAGAAGGGCATGCTTGGGGGCCAGTTGAAACAGCCTCTACTGGTACATAAAGGATGTGACCTTGATATGAATAAACTATGAGACATTTAAATTCATAGATTTAAAACTAGAAGGAGGCTCCAAAATCACCCAGTTCAGTCCACTCTCTTTATGGATGAGGAAGCTGAGGACCCTAGAGGTTAAATGACTGGTCCAAGGTTATCTAGGCAGAATGCAGCAGTGTTCATGTTCCCTTCCTACAAATCCAACACTCTTGACATTGCATTACGCCGTCTTTCAGGTATATTTTGCCTGCTTTGGTCTTGGGATATGACAGTTGGAATCTTTAATACCAATTGCATTGGATGTTAGGTGGAAGGATGTGGTGTATTAGTGAAGGTGCTACCTATTCCTTTCGAACTGAAGAGAATTTTGCTTATGAAAGGGTTTCATGGTATATTGTGACTATGCAAAACTTATATTGAAATAGAAAACTTGGAATCCCAGGTTTATAGTTAGAAGGGACCTCAGAGTCAATCCCAGTCTAACACTCTTATTTTACGGATGAGGAAACTGAGTCCCAGAGAAGTTAGGTGATTTGACCAAGATCTCACAGGTGACAAATGTCAAGGTGGGATTTGAACCTAAGTATCCTTACTCTGAATCTAGATTCCTGTCCATTAGCCAAGTTACTTTTCCAGAAAGAAAAAAATCAATTGATATCATTAAAACTGTTGCATGGATTTTCCAAACCATATATAGCACCTCCCTTATTCATTTTTCTATTGTTTGGGGTTTTTTTTTGGGGGGGGGCAGAGAAGAGGGAAGGGATAGCATGAGGAGCTTTCCTCCGAAACACTAATTGAATTAGCCCTAGGAAGGCAAAATTTGGAAGACAAAGCAGGCCTTGTCGACATCTGACATGTTATGATGTGTAAAGAATTTGAGAATGGAATGAGTTAAGCTTGGAGTTTAGGTTCCTCAAGGGCAAACACAGCCCTTGAGACTTCTGTCTTTCACCTAACAACACATCCAAACCAGGTAATATCCCTACATAATGCAGGCATTGTTCTCCTCTATTATTGCTCATTGATATATCAGAACTAATCTTGGAAGTGTTCTGTAACCATGTGATTCACATATACGGTAGTCAGTCTGAGCCCAATGTAAAGTGTAAAAAAAATAGTATCATTGCAATGAAGCCGGACAGGGAACATTGCAACACAGAAGAGGGGGAGGTCAGAGGAGAAAAACTGTTGATATTAGGAAGCTTTAGAGGATTCTGTTAAATCTAGCACAGTCTTTTCTCATCTCAAAGCTAATGAGACTAGGAGACAAGAGTATGACTGTCCAATTAAGATATGAGAGAAACAGACAGATCCATCCTGGAAGCTGATGAATTAGAGCTGAGACTGAGTGAGAGGCCCAAGGCTTCTTACTAAGGGAGTCATTGAGTAGTTGGGACATTTGAGCAAAGGCAGATTTGGCGATCTGAGGGCAACATGAGGATGTTATAGCCTCATACATGGAAAAGAGAAGGCAAAAGGTGGAAACAGGATTGAGACACAGAAAACAGGAGGGTCTCCTGTCCCAGCACAGTTCTACTCCTGACTCTGCGAATTCCATTGTGGGGTAACCTTTGGAAAAAACAAAAATCCCTTCCTTAGGTCTTAATTTCCTCATCTTTACAGTGAGGGAGGCAGGGCTAGGTTATCTCTAAAGGCTTTCCCAGTTCTAAAATGCTATTCTAGGTCTCTATGGATAGTTAGGCTCTCCAGGCTGGTTCCTTTTTTTGTGGAAGGCAAAAGTCACTGTTTTGATGAGGGACAAAATTAGAGCTGGTATAAGGAGACTTGGTCTTTATATTTTATGCTATAAAATCCCTTGTCATAGGTTTTCAGAAAGAATGGAATTATGTGTGAGAAAGGACAGGAAATGAAGTTTTTATTGATTTAGAAAAAGTGCAGAAAGTTGAGCAGAATAGGACAAGAATGCTTTGTTAGCAGGGTTCCTATTGTCGTCTGGCAAATGCAAAGGAAAGTGCTCAACACACCCAGACCTATAACAAAGGTGGAGTGAGTATATCCCGAGGTACCTCATTTAGATGTAGTCTTTTAGAAGCTTGGAAACAACCAGAATTTAGAACCTAGTTAGGAGGAATAATTCCTTAAAAATGGAAGCTGCCAGATAGAAGGCTGAGAATTGGGAGTGAGCATATTTTCCTACACTGCCCTACTCACTCACTCCCTGCCCCCACTCCATGTAGCAGTCTGGCAACTGGTATCCCAGGGTCTTTATTTCTCCCACCTGAGGTCCCCTTTACCCCTGAAGAGAAGGGCAAACTTCATGCTACGTGTAGCAAATGCAGTTTATACTACCTGTCCTAGGTGCAAAAGTTGTAAATTCCTTGTTACAGCTCTGGATACTGACCAAGCTCCTGAGTGGATTTTCTAGTTTGAAAGTGCTGGAATTGCATCTTATAGTTCTGTATAATAATATAATTTAATGTAAGTATGCTACTAGGATCTAGAGATAGGAAGGATATTGTATTCTAGTTTCTCATCTTATAGAGAAGGACAATAAGATTCATAAAAGAGAAATTACTTGGTCAAGGATGCATAGGTAATCAGTGAGAACTAGAATTCATTCCCAGAGCCTCAGAAACCAAATCTAGGATTCCTTCCACTAAACCATGCTGTTTTTCTTTTCTGTCAAGGAGAACTCCCAGAATAAAAAATAAAAGTAACACATTTAAAAGAAACCCCACTAACTTCCCAACCTTGAATTAGCACCAGGGATGTGATGGTAAATGGTTAACAATTGACCCTCTGAGGAAAAAAAAGTACATTTCTAAGTTTAATCTTTGTTATTGACATTTTCTCTATCACTTTTATAAGTCTAGACAATCAATAAAACAATAAACCAAGTCCTGATTTGTGTTTTCTGAGGTGTAAATTATCACATGGATAATTTAACCATTAGTTCTCATGAACTGGTTAAAACTGGTTCCAGCATAGCTCTATTTTGGGTATTTATTTGTTTGGTTGGTTTTAAACTTAGCATTATATAAAAAAATAATGATAGGAGCATAGATTTAGTGATGAAGGGACCTTTCATCGTCTAGTCCAATCCCCAACATTTGGTTGAGGAAACTGAATGTTGGAAAGGTGACTTGCCCAAGTTCGTACAGGTAGAAGCTAGGGAGCCAGGATGTTGACTCAGGCTTTCTGACTCCCAATCCAACACTCTCTCCCTTGCAATGGAGCACTTTCTCCCCATCCTAGGATTATCAGTTGTTCTCCAGTTGAAAGCACATTAGGTAGGAATTAGAAATCGGTAGCTCATTAGATGCGTAGAGACCTCCATTAGCTCAGGTGATCCTCAGAAGGAGCCTTTGCAAGTGAGCCCTCCTTCAGACAAGTCCTCACTCTCTCATTCCATCTTATTCCATAGTCAGGGACAGGCTCAGCTTGGTTGGTTAGGACCTAGAGGAAGATGGAGATTGACTTGTAGCTGATCTTTGTTTTAGGCTCTGGTCTCCTGGGACCCAGAAAATGTCCTACCAAAAAGAGAACCCAATCTAGAGAGAAACAGGATAACTAAGAAAAAATCCTCTTCTAATGGACATTAAATGTCAATTGCCTGAAGTGGGAAATGAAATATTTGGTGTTAAGATTCAAATTGAATCACTGAATGTTATGGGCCAAAATATTGATGGAACTGAGGAGACCCCTTCACACTATCACAACACAGGCTGGGATTGCTATGAATGGAGAAGTGAGGAGCAGACCTGGGGAAATTAATCTTACCCCCAGGTAGATTGATAGGAGAACTGATGGTGAGGACCTTCAGGTTAAAGGATTGATTATATAGAGTTAACTCTAAGAGGCTGCTGGGGAGCTCTTGAAAGCCCAGAGAACTTTCTTGCTTTGACTTTTAATCTCTTTGTCGATGGCTTTTATCTGCTTTTATCTTACTGTGAACTGGTTTGTTTGTTTTTTAACCACCTAGGAGACTGTTATTACCTGGGAGTATTTAAAGATGTTTTTATTAAAGGTATTGTTTATTCAAACCCTCAGGTTCTGGATGATCAATTGTACCAGAAATGGGACTGTGACATGGTCACAGATAGTAAAACACATCTGTAAAGCGCTTTACTATATCAGAGATTTAGTTATATTGAGATCTACTCATGCCTCCTGGGGACATAATGATGGAAGCTTCACTGTCCCTGAAGCACCCCACGCTCATTGTCAATTTCAAGCTTTTCTATTGTCCTTGCCTGGGAATCTCCTTCCTTCTGTCTCCCCATCTAAATTCTATGGATCCTTCAAGGTCAAGATCAAAACCTCCAAGAAGCCCCACCCCCTTAAATCACCATAGCCCAGGAAGGATTTCTCCTTTCTTTGAACTACATATAGAGATTTGACCAGAGGAGTCAACTTCAGTTAACAAAGACATGAGTCTTTGGGGCTTTGATTGTACCTGCCAATGCAAGTTGCGTCCCTGCCCATTTAAATATTTCTGGACTCATTTTAGGCTCTGGTCTCCTGGGACCCAGAAAATGTCCTACCAAAAAGAGAACCTAGTCTATAGAGAAATAGGATAACTAAGAAAAAATCTTCTTCTATTGGAGATTAAATGTCAGTTATCTGAAGTGGGAAATGAAATATTTGGTGTTAAGATTCAAATTGAATCACTGAATGTTATGGGCCAAAATATTGATGGAACTGAGGAGACCCCTTCACACTCTCACAACACAGGATGAGATTACTATGAATGGAGAAGTGATGAACAGACCTGGGGAAGTTATCTTGTGCTCCATTGCAATGGAGAGAGTGTTGGATTGGGATCAAATGGGGACAAATTTATTGGTTTGGACTTTTGTGGGAGGAATACTCTCATGCTAGCTCTATAAAAATGGAGTGGTTCTTGGATTCCTGTGCTGTGTGCTGTGTGTGTGTGTGTGTGTGTGTGTGTGTGTGTGTGTGTGTGTGTGTAAGAGTGAGAGACAGAGAGACAGACATTGTATAAGTGTTCCTGTGTCAGAAGTAACTAATGACTTCTTTGGGGCAGCCAGTCATTTAATAAACATTTATTAAGTTCACAGTATATGTCAGGCACCATGCTGATACAAAAAAAGGTAAAAGACAGTGTCTGCTCTCAAGGATACGACAGCCTAATGGGGAGACAACATACCAACAACTACGTAGGAACAAGCTGCATATAGGATAAATTTAAAATAATGGAGGGAAGGCACTAGAATTAATGGTGACTGTGAAAGGCTTCCTTTATAGAGAGAAATCACTAAGCTCTTAGAAAAATAAAAGGAACACACATTCTAACATTCTAGAGAGTCCCAGGCAGTGCCAAACCTTTTAGAAAGAGGAAGAACCTGTACATGGCCTGTAGAGCTGGAAGGAGCAACCAGGGACCAAAGGCATGGTATAAGGGACCAAAAGACCAGGACTTTGCTCTCCTCCATTATCATGGATTATGTAGTGAAGTTCCAACAGGAAAGGAGCTTGCTGCTCTTGCAACCATATGTTCATTTTACTTCCAGAGGAATTAATTCCTCAGTGTAGTACCATGAGGCTAAATACCTATGAATATTTTGGGATGAAACTGAGATTCATAGGAATGCTTCCCTACTAACACAAAGATAAAAACAGATCTCTAGACAATTGTAGGGGACTAAGGAAAGAGTGAACTCATAGGAAAAGAAAATTATATTGATAATTTATAGGTTGCTATGTGTTTGGGGAATATTTTGTGGGATAAAGGGTACCCTATACCCAATATGAAAATTTTTATCTTGGATAGTTATATGAGAAGCTGGGGACTCTTTTATTCATATTTGTAGATACCAAGACATATACTATATTTGAATTATATTCAGAGATTTTCTCAGAGTAAATTCTGAGTAGGGACCAAATAAGACAAAGATAATTAGGAGATATTCTCCCAAGATTGGGTCCAATCCACATAAGCCTAGGTCTCAGGGGCAGTTAGCCATAGGTTATATCAATAATGCACATATAATATTTATAACTGAACTTTTCTCTATGCCCTCCCACCAAAAAAAAAAAAAACCAACACAAAACCCCTCCACAAAAACCCTCCCCTCTTCCTAACCTCCCTATTACTATTGAGGGCAGTACCATCCTAGTTAATCAGGCTCACGACCTAGGTGTCATTCTCAAATTTTTCTTCTCTTTTATCTATACTTCCCCCTGCCCCATCAATACATTGCCAAGACCTGCTAATTCTACTGATTCTACATATCTTGTAGATGTCTCAATATTCTGATATTTATCCTGTCCTGATATAGACCCTCATCATGTCACACCTGTACAATTGAAATAGCTTTCTGGTTGGTCTCTTTGTCCCTCAAATTTCTTCCCACTCCAACTTATCCTCTACTGCAGGATAAAAATGATCTTCCTAAAGTAGAGGTCTTACTCTGATATACCATTATTCAATAAACACTAGTCACTCCTTGAAGATCAAATGAAAAATCCTCAATTTGGTTTTTAAAACCCTTCAGAACTGATTTCTTCTTCCTTTCCAGTCTTCTTACACTTTGTTCATCTCCACGTGCTCTATACCAGTGAAACTGACCTCATGGCTACTCCTTGAACATTACCCTCCTGACTGGGTATCGTCCTTAGTGTCTGCATGGCTGGAATTCTCTCCATCCTCATGTATACCTCCTGGCTTCTTTCAAGTCTCAGCTAGAATCCCATCTCCTGAAAGAAGCCTTTCCCAGCACCCCTTTATTCTAATGTTTTTCCTCTATGGATCATCTCCAATTTTTCCTGTATCTGTCTTATTTGTACATAACCGTTTACATGTTATCTCTTGAGCTCTTTGAGCCCAAGGATTGGCTGTTGCCTTACTTTGTATCCCCAGAAATTAACACATTGCCTAGCACAAAGGATGTGTTTAATAAATGCACGTTGATTTGATTTGCTTATTATTGAATTTTGGTAGAGAATTAGAATTGTAGTATCAAACAGTCACCAAACAAACAATTATAGTCTAACACCCTCATTACATAGATGAGAGAAATTGATACTAAGAGAGGGGACATGACTTGCCCAGGGTCTTACTCTATACTGCCTTGATTTTTCTTTTTTCAAGGGTATATGTTTCCATGTTACCCAGTATTTCCCTTACATGTGTCATCTCCAAACTAGATTATAAAGTCCTAGAAAAATCATAGCTGACATTTATCTAGTTTTAAGATTTGCAAAGTTAAAAAAAAGAAAAAAAAAGAAAAAAGGTTCCCAAAACTGCTATACATCTAGTATCTCATTTGATTCTCATTATATCCCAGTAAGGTATCACATACTACAAGATTTGTATTACCATTTTGCAGATGAGGAAATTGGAATTCAGGGAGGTTAAGTGATTTGCCTGTGGTCACACAGTTAGTAAATGTTAGAGGTGAGATTTGATCTCAGGTCCTTCTGTCTCCAAGTCCAACATTCTATATATTACTTCTTGGCTGCCTTTCCCAGGGGAAAATGATAATGTTGGGCATTTCTGCTGTAACCTCTCTCATCCTCTGGCCTAACCCAATGGGACTTAGGCAGGAAATATTAAATAATGTGAAATATTAAATAAATGTGAAAGATTCTTGTCCCCATGGAGTCATGGGGATAGGAGTAGAGAAGTAGGGAGGCCTGAAGGGGAATAAAAAAAATCAGAAAGTGAAGCCAATGTTTCTAATCCACAAACTAAAATTTACTTCATTTCAATTCATCCACTTTAGAACTGACTAGTTCTCTACCATTTCAATTTAACAATCACCTATTAAGTGCCTACTATGTGTTATACTATGTGACTGTTGCATAGTAGGCACAAACAGGAAACAAAGACAGATACCAAACTTTCCCTGCCTTCAAGAAGCTTAAATTTTATTGGGAGAAAACACACTCAAATATGCAAATAAAAAATCATTACAGTTATGGGAGGAGGAGAGGAGAGAGCAATGGTGATTGGGGAGATCAGGGCAGGACTCCCTGAGAGGCTGCCCTTGACTTTATCCTTGAAGTAAGCTAGAGATTTTAAGGAGGAGGAGGTGAAGGAGTTCTTTCCATTCCAATCAGGTCTGAGCTCATGCGTTTTTAAGTGACTATACTTCATGCCTGGTTTTTTATTTTTATTTGATGGGCAAATAAAAATAAAAAAGTTAAAAATAAAAATAAAAAAGGAAACCACATATAAGCAAGTCAATCTTTTAGCTTTCAAACTTTTGAGAGATCTGTTTCAATGAATGGAACTCTGATTTCTCAGGGTCCAGTGACAAGTCTGAAGGAAGTCTTTTCCTTGGCCCAGGGGAATTTTCCCCCTCCTGTGTCAGATAGTGTATATTGTAACTTAAATCTCTAAGCTCCACCAAGTGGCATGGTGGAGAACTAGTCAGTTCCAAAGTCGATGGCCTCATCTATGAAACCCTTCATCAACCTTTCTTGGTTCTCCTCGTTTTGACAATGAAGCATTTGTATCTTACTTTAAAAAAATGATATTGGATTTCTACATTACCAGATGACCTGGAAAAGGCACATCATATCAGGAAACAAGAGGAGAGACAAATAGGTTGTTCCGGATAATGAGGGTTTTTATTTTTTCCGACAAGGATTAGTGAAGTAACTTCCCAGAAAATAAAGCTGTGGCTAAGTAATGAATACAATATGACACCTACTCCCCCATCTTAAAAAATAAAATAAGATCTGATAAAACAAACAAGAACAATCCTCCACACACTGTTGAGACATTGGGTAAAAAAGCAAGGTTGCTGATTTTTAGAGTTTAGCTTTATAGCTGTTTTTCTATAGGACCTCCCCTTGCCACCCTAGGATGACTGATCTAGAACTGGAAGGATCTTTAGAGGCTCTTGATCCCTTATTTTACAGGTGAAACTGAGGCTGAAAAGAGGTTGACCTGCCAGCATTACACAGCCAGTAAGTGTCTGAGACAGGCCTACCTGACTCTTCAGCTAAGTGCCCTGTGCACTGGACTACCCTATCTATCTAAGAGGCTTTGGTACTCAGGGAAATTTTTTTCTCAGACCACTTTTGGGGCTATTTTTCCCTCAGTGGAATATAGTAGGAAACATGCTAGATTTAGATTTGAATCCTGACCCTGACACTTATTACCTTTGTGATCTTGGACAAATCACTTAACCTCCCTGGGCTTCAGTTTCCTCATCTGTAATATGAGGGGTCTGGGCTAGAAGGTTTATAACATTCTTTCCAGCTCAAAAGCTATTATCCCATGGTCTTCTTCCTTATTGCCACCAAGGAGAGATAAGGCATATATCTGCAGATAGAAACAGATAAACACAAGATGCCCCCAATGTCAGTTTTAAGTTATTAAAGCTTAAAACTGTGCTAAGACTTTTGGGACACTCTGTAAATTGATGTGGCTAAAGAAGGTATTGGGGCAACTAGGTGACATTGCAGAGGATGGAGTAGGGCCTGGAGTCAGGAGGATTTATGTTCCTCAGTTCAAATCTGGCCTCAGACATTTGTTAGCTGTGTGACCCTGGGCAAGTCACTTAATCCTGTTTGCCTCAGTTTCCTCATCTACAAAATGAATTGGAAAAGGAAGTGGCAAGTCTCTTGCCGAGAAAATCCCAAATGGGGTCATGAAGAGTTGGACATGTCTGAAACAAGCAAAGTCAAATTTTGGCATTTGCATAGGGCCAGATCCTGAACAACTGAGTAAATTTTCCAAATGGAGCACAAGTATCAGTTTGAATTGAGTCCTGGGGCTATTCTGCAAATGAACCAGGTAACACCGCCTTCTTGTAACACTTGGGATACTAACTAAAGATGTTACTTGGAAGTCTTGACCATTTCCAATTTTCACCCAGTTTGCTCCACAGAAGCTGGAGATTAGCTCTGAGTTTGCATTAGAAACACCAGAGGAGCCAAATCGTTCTGAATTTGAATGTATTTTTTTTCTCTTTTAACATTGTCTTCAGCATACTCAGTTATTGAGTTTCTCTCCCCCCTCCCCACTCCCCCTGTGGCATCATTCCAAATTCCTCTTGCAAGCAGCAAAAAAATGGAGTAACAAAAGTCATAGACTGAATGTTTAGCTTACCTCGTTCAATCTTTCCAGATTCTCATCAATTCCTTACTACTTTCCTCTCATGACACAAATGTATAATTCTGAAAATTCTGATAAAATCAATCTTAGTAGTATAAGGACTGACCAGGAAAATGTGCGGTAACATGGGAAGAGTGCTGGGTTTGCATTTGTAACTCTCAGGTTTGAGTTCCCACACTCTGGGAGAGCCATTTTAACTCAGTCTGTTCCTTCATGTGTAAAGATGAGACAAATGATTCACAGGGTATGCATAAAGAAAATATACTTCTTATTTATAAAGTACAATACATGTGTGTTCTATTAATAATGCTAGTTGCTAAAGTATGAATTTTAGAATACTTTAAAATGAAGTTTTGGTATTTTGGCAGACATAAAAACAACAGGAGCTAAAACCTAATCCTAAGGAGAAGTCCTTAAGTTACCTGCTAAACTTGAATAGTTAAGGATGATTTGTAATAAATATATCAATGATCCATAAATAGATGTTTCTAAAGTACTTAAGGAGATGTGAAAACTGGTTGTCCTCTGAAAAATTTTGAGTATTCTATATATAATCTTATGTGCAAAATCTATAAAGAAAGAATTTTAATAAGCAAAGACAATTTCCAATACAGCACAATCACACATTCTGAATCAGTGGGGTCTGTCTGAATTAATTAAGGTTTGGTTTTTTTTTTAGCAGAGCCAAGAGAACATCGTATACAGTAACATTAGTATTGTTTTAAGAACATCTTAGAGCAATCAAGTCATTCTATTATACATACCCAAATTAACCTCAAAGATCCTATGAGGGTAGATGCTGTTTGAATCCAGAAAGGAATATTGCTGTAGTGTAGGAACTGAGTTGGTTGATTTAGAAAAACATAGAAAGACTTGGATTTATGAAGGAAGATGCTGTCCACCTTCAGAGAAACAGATGATGGGAGGAAATAAGTATAGTATGGTTTTACATATATGTGTATATACGTCCATGTTTATAGATATCTATGTATATGCATAGAAATATATACATATATATCTCCATGTTTAATTGTAGCCTTCTTTAGGGGAGAAGGAAGGGGGAAAATAAAGTAAAAAAGAATATAGCAGACAACAAAAGAAAATCAAGGAAGAAGAAAAGTTGGGCAGCTTTGAAAACAATGTATAGTATGTATTATATAGGTTTTCTTGAAATGGAAATTTATTGTTTTATATTGAATCCTCTCTTAGGGTCTGCTATACACTTGGCAATTTTTTTTCTTTTCTTGTTTGGTATTTAAGTGTAAAATAAAAAATTTACAAATATATATATATATATATTTTTTTTTTTACCTTTGGAGCACAATTGACAGGTTGCTGAAAAAATGTTAGAAGTCCTACAAAAACACTTTATTATTTATTATAATTATTAAATATGAGGTAGTGTGTCATAATGAATAGAAAACTGGCTTTGGAGCCAGAAGACTGGGGATCAAATTCTATCTTTGATTCATACCAGCTATGTGATGCTGAGCAAATTCCTTAACCCCTTGGTTCTCTACAAAGCCCTCTTAAGACTAAGTTGTTGAAAAGATGCTGACCTGTATTGGGAGAGGGAGTTCCTCATGGGGATCTTACTACAACAAACGAAATCATAGGTCCAGTGCATATCCCTATGAAATATATTACAGGAATATTCACTCTTAAGAACTCTATGTCAGCAATTGAAATTGATCCAACAAACCTTTATGAATAGCTTACTACAGTGAAGGCATTGTGCTGGTATGATGGTGGACTGGTCAATGGGACCCAGTCATTTGAGCATATTCAGTCTGTTTTACCTGATGCTAACTACATGAAGATACTTGGGGTGACTGTTCGGAAATGCATGATGATAGATCATGGAAAGGCCCTGATCCCGATTCAGAGCATGCTCAGGTATTCTGTGATTGCTTCCTGTCGATTGAATGGCAATCACAGAATACCTGAGCATGCTAACTACTGACACATCACTGTATTGTTTCTTCTGTCCCTAATCTTAGGTAAAGTTTTAGAGATGAAATGACTTAGGGGCTTTGAAATATCAGAGGAGCCACAAGAGGTGCAGTGTGGGGTGTCTACTGCAGAAATTGCTGTATCTAAACCAAGTGAGAAGCCAGTATAGCTCTGATGTAAAACCCATGTGACAGTCCATCACTGAATAAACCAGGTGGTTAAGACACTGTGTCCTATAAGCAAGGGCAGGACCAATTCATGTATTATACCACATTCAGAAGTGGACTTGTTGGGAAGATTGAGCCCATTCTTCCCAGAGGCTGGAGTGACAGAGGGGAGAATGTGCCCTGGTTAAGGGATGGGAGTTTATAATTGTGGCCTTTCCATATGTTTTCAGTAAATATCCCATTATAAAAACTAATTCATGTTAATTAATTATTAATATTATCAAAGAAAGCACTGGTCAAAATGATGTTAGGGTTGCTCATTACTGGTTAGTTGATATTGATGAGATAATTGGTTGATTTTGAGGGGAATATACAGGATGGGGGCTTGACATGATAGTATTTAGAAAAACCCCACTGTCCCTCAAGCAAACCCCTAGAAATCTGTTTGTCTGTAGTATATTATCTATATCTATATCTACCTGGACAGATCTCCCTCCTCAATTTTATCTTATACATATGTCTACATGTTATACACATAGATTAGCTATATAGACATAGATAGATGTAGATATAATCTGTAGAGGGAGAAGTTTAATAAGAACCCAGGGACCCTTCATGGAGAAGGCTGTATCTGAATTGAATTACAGAGGAAGATAATTCTGAGAGGCAGAGACAAGGAAGGGGTGTATTCCAGGTATGGGGGATGGCTTGTGCAAATGTAGAGAGGTGAAAGACTGAAAGTTGAGTTCAGAGAACAGCTAGTACTCCAGTTTGGCTGGAACTCAGAAGCCATGAAGGGGAACAATGAGAACAAAGGCTGGAAAGTCAGGTTGGTAAAGCTGAAAATTGGCCCGACCACTATGGAAAATAATTTAGAACAATGGTAGAAAAGTGCCTAAACCATTAACACCCTTTGACCCAGAGACACCACTACTGAGATTATGGCTCAGGAAAGTCAAAGACAGAGGAAAAACCTCTTATTTCCCAGAATATTTATAGCAGTATGCTTTGTGGTACTAAAAAAAAGATGGAAACAAAATGTGTATGCATTAATTAGGGAATAAAACGAACAAAACATAGTGTATGCTTATAAATTGAATGTTAATGCACCCTAAGAAGTAACAAATATTCATCAGCTCAAGAGGCAGCCTGATATAGGAGGTACTTCTAGGCCAGTGTAGCTGCATCATAGAGTTTATGAAGGGGTCTCACGGTTAAGAGGGCTGAGAAGACCGGAAGGGGTCAGGTTGAGGAGAACTTTAAATGCCAAACGGAAGAGGATTTTGATCAGAGAGATAACAAGGAGCCATTGCAGCTCTTGGAGCAGGGTCCGAACTATGCTTTTAGAAAAATTACCTTGGCAACTGGAAGGGATTGTAAAGACCATCTGGTCTAGCCCCTTCTTTTAACACATGAAGAACAGAAGTCCAGAGAGCCTAAGTGACTTGCCTAAGGTCATACATCTAGAGAGTATCTGAGCCCAAGTCTTGAACTCAGGTCTTTCTGGCCCCAGGTCCAATCAGGGTTCTATCTACCATACCACTTAGCTGCCTGTTCACCTGGGCTGGTTCCACAAGAGCCCACAGCATCGGTTACATAGGTCAAACTACTGCTGGGCTGGGTGGAGCAGATCTTTTGGTTTCTGGGCTGACACCTTTGTGGGCTCAGTTACTGAAGTGGGCAGATTGCTGAGCTATTGGAAACAGCGGCTCCTGGACTGAGTGTGGCTGGCTGCTCTGCTCCTGGACAGCTGCTCTCAGACTTGGCCAAGAAGGCTGTTCTGCCCCTGGATCTGCTGAATAGCTCAATCTTCTGAACTCTCTTGGATTGCTGGGGTGTGAATGAAGTTCTGGACTGGGTGGCCCTGTACTGTCTCAAACTAGAATCTTACAGTTTTCTTTTCAACTGAAGTGCTTGGGCTTTCTTTTTGACTAGGACAAAAACCAGGATTGGCAAAGCCTCTGACTTTCTCAGAACCTTAGAGAAGGGAAAGGGGGAAGGGAGCAAACATTTATTAAGCACCTACTATGTGCTAAATTCTTTACAAATATTATTTTATTTGATCTTCCCAACAACCCTAAGAGATAGGTATTATTATCCCCATTTTATAGTTGAGAAAACTGAGGCAAACAGAATTTGTGATTTGCCCAACGGTCACAAAGCTAGTAACTGTGTGAGGCTGGATTTAAATTCAGGTCATCTTGATTCCAGACCCAGTGCTCTATTTACTACACCATGACTGAACCACTTAGCTGCTTCTGAGTTTTGAGGTTCCCCACATCCTGGCAGGCTTTGGGGACCAGGAAGGTTCACGGCCTGTCCTCCTATCCCAAGTACTCAACCTTAACTTATGGTAATTAATCCCAATTCATTCTGTTACACTTCTGGAAAGCCTTTTGGAGTCTTATGCAGATGACTGGTTACAGACAAAGGTAGGAATGCATCCTGTGCCTTAGACACAAGTTCATTGTCTTTGCTTACTACTTCTTGAGGAGCTGAGCTATTTAAGGTTCAGACCCTTCCTAAAAAGTGAAATGTTTATTTTGTAACTGAATGCCTTCCTTTTTACATTTCATCACCTCTGGCTTTTAGCCACCTCAACCCTTCCCCAACCCAGAGAACCCTGTTTTGAAAGAAATGGGGAAGCCCGAAGGAGTGCCAGGTTTAAGGCTCAGGTTAAAGAAGCTGTTTTGGACACAGTGAGTTTAAAATGTATGTGGAGATGTACAGATTAGAGTTGGATGAATAGATGCCGGCTTCATTAGCATAAAAATGATAATGGAATTCAAGGATGCTACTGAGCTTCCCAAGGAGGA
The DNA here is from genome assembly GCA_011680675.1 of Gymnobelideus leadbeateri. Classification (NCBI taxonomy): domain Eukaryota; kingdom Metazoa; phylum Chordata; class Mammalia; order Diprotodontia; family Petauridae; genus Gymnobelideus; species Gymnobelideus leadbeateri. The sequence goes on from WOXC01005129.1 coordinate 114,677, forward strand.
GAGAAAGGATGGAGAAAAGACATGGCAGGGACCGCCACACTTAGAAGGTAGGAGATGGATGATGGCTAGCAAAGGACACTCTGAAAGAAGTATTCATACAGGTAGTCAGAGAATCAGGAGAAAGCAAGTTAGGTGGCACAACAGATGGAGCTCTGGGCTTGGAATTGGGAATACTCATCTTCATGAGTGCAAATCCAGCCTCAGACAATTACTACTTGTGTGACCCTGGGCAAGTCACTACTATTTACCTAAGCTGGAGAAGGAAATGGCAAATCATTCCAGTATCTTTGCCAAGAAAATCCCAGAGTTGTGAAGAATTAGACGTGACTGAAACAACTCAACAACAATGTCACAGAAACCAAGGGAGATGAGGTATCAAAAAGGAGGGAGTGATCAAATTAGGGGTAAAGGTCAAGGAGGATCAGAGCACATTTGATTTAGCAGTTAGAAGATTACTGATCACTCTTCAAAATTTTAGTTCCTCCAGAGGAGCTACCCAGAAATGTGGGCCAAAGACACTAATATCAGAGCTCCACTTGGGCTTTCATTGTTCTGGAGAGAATAGTGAGTGTAGGTTTGAAATAGTCCTGTGACAACCCCTTTGGAGATATATGACCTAGAAATGAACAAACCCAGGTTACCTGGATTGGCAAACAGCAAGGATCCCAAAGGCATAGGACTGTCATCTTAGCATGGAGGATGCACTAACTATACCCATCAGGTATTCACTATTTCCATCATGAAGTAGGAAGCAGGAGGGATGGAATCATAAAATCCTCATTTTATGCAGGTGGTAGAATGGCCCTGACAGTTATGGTGAGGATGAGAAAGTGTTGCTGCTGCTTCGGGCTCATGCATTTTTTATTTGTAATTATGGCAGAAAACATGTAATCTTCAGGATTCATCCCCAGAGGGGAGGGTCCCACATATAGGCCATGACTCATCATGAGAGAGGGAAGTAATTGGATCCAGGAGCAAGAGAACAAGGAAAGGTATCCTGGATGCATTTGTCTCAGTGTATGTCTATTAGCTCACCTCAACCAATGCCTGGAGATCACACTTAAAAAAGAGAGAAATTAAGCCTGAGAAGAGAAGCTGGAATGTGTGGCATCTCACTTCAGGCACTGGTAAAATAAAGCACTTCACCATCAAAGATCGAGCTGATATCTGGGCTAACCAGGGAGTCCAGTCTAGAAGAATTTCAATTATTTGCATCAGACAAGACAGGCTGAGGAAAAGTAGCTTCTAGGAGTCAGGAATTGGGAATTCTCAGAGGAAGGAGGAGGTGGCACAGAAGCCTGATTCCTGAAGAGGAAGGTAGAGGACCTTAGCTGATGCTTAGGGCAAGGATCACACCATAAGAGTCTTGAAGCAATTTTTTTTTCCTTTTTCCATGTATTATTGTGCAATATCCTCCCTTCCCATATGTCTCCCTTACGGGTTTTTTATAATAAACATTCTTTTTAAAACACCAGAAAGGGTGGTTGAAAGAGAGGGAGAGGAGATACAGAAATTTCCCACTTCCTGATAACCAGTTGAGGTTGGGGAACCAATGAAGTAGACCAATAAAGGCCACAGCTAGAACCCTACAGATTATGCTAAGGAGGTACATTATTTTGTTTATTTTGTAACTGAATACCTTCCTTTTTACATTTCATCCATCACCTCTGGCTTTTAGCAGGGGTCTCAATGTACCATAGTACTATTATTTAATTATCTAAAATTGATGAGTATTTGAGCATCTAAAGAGGGAGGCAACAAGGTATCACCAAAATAACTCTGTAATTAGAATCAGAAAAGCTGGGTTCTAGAACTGGTTTTGTTCCTTACTGGTTTCATGATCTTGGGTAAGTCATTTCTCTTTTGTAGACCTCAGCTTTCTCTTCTCTAAAACAGGAACACTGGACAAAATATTCCTTACGATCCCCTCAGCTCTAAAATTTTATTAATCTATATCAATCTTGAGAGGCAATGCAGTGGAGTGGATAGAGAATTGAAGTCAGGAAGACCTGAGTTCCAGGCTTTCCTCTGACTTACGTGAGAACCTGAGTAAGAACGCTTAACCTCTCTGTGATTTATAAATTGCAAAGAAGGTGCTAACCTGTACTGCTAGAGGGACTTTCCTCATACAAGAGCTCCTTGTACCAATGAAAACAGAGATTCAGCCCCCATCTCAATATCAGTCTAGTGCACCTGTGGTACCAAGTCCTAAAGTGATTAGGAAGGGACAGACATAAGCACCCTACACAGTCCATTATTGACTAATTCCTAAGGAGTGTCAACACTACCTTTAAGCATCCATATTTGAGAAAATTCCTATCTACTGGACTAGTTTATAATGCCTGCAAGAGCACAAGGTCTTGTATGCAGTTGGCTCTCAGCTAGTACTTTCTAGATGAATAAATTGCAATTTTTCTGAGGCAAATCAAACTTTTCAAGTCAAATGAAGAGGAATACTTACTTCTTCTGTCCTACTGCTAGGGGGTGAGACATTCAGCAGCCAGCCACAGTTACTTACTGGACCTTGGGGATGAGGTAGATCTTGCCCTCACTGGGAGATTGGCAGCTTCTTTTGCTTTGGAGGAGGGAGTCAGAATGGCAGAGGTGGTAGGACAGACCAAACAGAGAAACCAATCTGAAATTGGAAGAATGCCAAGCCAGAGGTGTGGCCAGAATAAATAAGTTGGAAATACCAGAGCTGAATTAAAAAGGTCTTGAGTGGGCAGTCAGGAATAGGGCAGAGAAGTGACAAAAGCACTTCCCACCACCCCAAGCAAAGTGAGGTCAAAATGTCAGATGGAAAACACTGGGGTGCAAGAGCTGGAAGCAAGACAAATGGCTATGTAAAATGAATGCATGAGAGTCCCTGGACTTCTGACACAGGTAGGTCCAAGAGAGCAGAGTGTGTATGCCCAGAGCCATTATGTCCTGGGTAGATCCCAGCACAGCCCACATGTCAGACGTCTCCAAAGTCACACAGAAGCACCCAATCCAGGAGAACACTGAGTGAGGCTTGCAGGAGCTTCCTCATAGCCGGGAACGTGAAACCCTCCAGAACCAGATTACTTTAGTTCAAATTCATCTGACCCAGCTATTTCATGTGCTCTTCTTCTAGAACAAATAGCTTTTGAAACAACCTGAAGTCTCTGGATCTTTAACCTGCTGCCTCAGAATGAGAGAGAAGCTGATGACCATGTTAGGGCTATTTGTGGCTGCTGCTGCTTCCTATGATAGTTCAAGTCTCTGGCCTATAGAATTGTGGTGATAGTATGTTCTGGAATAGCTTTCTTTTAAGGGAACCCAGGGCATGAGAGATAAGCTTGCTTCCGTTTTCCTCTTAACTGGATACTGCAGCCGGACACTATCCTGCTAAAATATTTACTTGGCTGACCTCTTAGGCCCTCACTATTGATAGCCAGTCACCTAATTTATTTATTTATTGGTTTATTGACATGTCAACTTCCTCTTCTTACAAAGTAGCCCAAACATTTAACCTTATTCTCTCCTTCTGAAAGGTTTTAGAAGACAATGAGAGACACACACACACACACACACAGACATATACACACTAAAGAGAGGAAAGAGAGAGAGAAACAGACAGAGACACAGAGAGAAACAGAGAAAGAGAGATGCTTATCTCTCTACAGAATAGGGAGCATGAAGTTGAACAGGGGAAAGATGTGGCATTCTCATTTTATTTGAAGCTAAATCCTAGACTATCAGGTGTCATATTCAAATTATAGGGGCTAGAACAAATGCCTGAAAGAAAGGAAATAAGCATTTTAAACTAAGTGCCTACTATGTGCCATGTGCTTTGCAAATATCTCATTTGATCCTCACAAGAGCCCTGGGTGGTAAGTGATATTGTTAGCCTCATTTTACAGTTGAGGAACTGAGATAAAAGTTAAATGACTTGTTTAGAGTCACATAGCTAGTAAGTATCTAAGGCTAGATTTGAACTCAGGTCTTCCTGATTCTAAGCTCAGTGCTCCATCTACTATACCACATAGCTGCCTCTGTAGTGCTTAAAGGTTTGCATAAAATAATGTGGAGTAATGGATTCAGAGATGGTCTTGGAACCTAGAAGATCTGGGTCAAGTTCTGTTTCTGACACAGGCTTTGTGACTGGGACTCTCAGTATTCCTTCCAAGCAGTTCTCTAAGGGTGCAGGTCTGGAGAACAGGTGCTAACTTTCCTTGGTAGAAGTTTCCGAAACTGGGAGTTCCCAATATCAATAAATATCATAGGTCTAGTCCAAATCCCTTTAACTAATTAATTATATAATATCTTATTTTTTCCTATTGCATATAAAAACATTTTTACATTAAAAAATTTTTTTGAGTTCTAAATTCTCTCCTTATTTCCCCTCCCCCCTTACTGGGAAGGCAAGCAATTTGATGAAGGTTATACTTGTGCAGTCATGCAAAACATATTTCCATATTAGTCATGTTGTGAAAGAAAACAGACACCCTGCCTTAAAAAGCCCCAAGAAAAATAAAGTTTAAAAAAGTTTGCTTTGCATTTAGACTCCATCAGGTCCTTCTCCAGAGGTAGATAGCATTTTTCATCATTCCTTTGGAATTGTCCTGAATTCTTGTATTGCTCAGAAAAGCTGAGCCGATTCAGTTGATCATCGCACAATATTGTTCTTACTCTGTACAATGTTCTCTTGGTTCTGCTCACTTCACTTTGCATCAGTTCATACCAGTCCATTTTTTCTGAAAGCATCCTGCTTATGATTTAAGAAATGGCTATAAGATAGCACAGTAGTATTCCATCTTAACCATATACCATAACTTGTCCAGCCATTCCCCAACTGATGGGCATCCCCTCAATTTCTAATTCTTTGCTACCACAAAGGAGCTGCTATAAATATTTCTGCACATATGGGTTCTTTTCCTTTTTAAAAAAATCTCTTTGGGATACAAACCTAATTGTGGTATTTCTGGGTCAAATAAAAATGCACAGTTTTATAGTCCTTTGAACACAGGTCCAAATTGCTCTCCAGAATGGTTGAATCAGTTCACAACTCCACCAACAATTCATTTGTGTCTCAATTTTCCCACTGTGTGCACCCCCCAAAACTGTGTGCAACAGAGATCCTTACCCAAATAATACTCAGGGGTTTCTCAAGGTAGGAAGCAGAAAAGAATGATTTATTACGATGTCGAGAAAGGGCAACCCTCCTGACAAATGGTCAGGGTGGAGAAGCAATTTATAAATGGAAATGGTGAAGTTCTAGATCACAAAAGGGGAATTCTTCCCCACCCCCCTGATGACTCTTTTCTTCCATTGGCTAGAAGTCAGGTGCGCAGTCTAAGCATGGTAATTTACCTCAAGTACAGGAACAAGGAAACAGTGGACACCCAATGTTCATTTGAGAAAGCACTTCTGGCCTTATTTGGCATATCTTATGCTGAGGTGTCACTGAGGAGAGGGGTGACCCCCTACTGCTCTGAGTTCTAAGTCCTTGTATTTCCAGTGAAGCGGAACTTGGACCTGTTTTCCATGAAGAGCCTTACTAGATTTTAGAGTATAGGCTGAGAAGTTTTCACTTCTTTCACTTACCCACATTCCCTCCAAATTTTGTCACTTTCCTTTTCTGTTATTAGTCAGTGTGATGGGTGTGAGTTGGTACCTGGGTTGTTTTAATTTGCATTTCTCTAATCAATAGCATCCAAAATCTCCTTAAAATTTACAAACCACTTTGCATATTTTATCTCATTTCATCCTCACATCAACCTTAGGAGGCAGGTGCTATAGATGGGAAACTGAGTTTGGTGGCATAGTGCTGGGCCAGAAGTCAATAAGGGACTCGAATCTTCCTGAATTCAAATCTGGCCTCAGACACTGGCTGTGTGACCTTGGGCAAATCACTTCACCCTGTTTGCCTCAGTTCTTCTTCTATAGAATGAGCTGGAGAAGGAAATGGCAAACCATTCCAGTTTCTTTGCCAAGAAAACTCCAAAGGGGGCCATGGACTCAACAAGAAGAAGTAACGTAGGATCCCATAGTTTGTAAGTATCTGAGACAGAATTTAAACTCAAGTTCAAGATTTGCACTCTATCTCCAAGGCCACCGAGCCATTTGCTTGTTGTCTTGAACTGAACTAAATCAAATTGAAATTTAAAATTCAAAAGTCAGATATAAATAATTGGTGGACTAGCCACCGTTTTTTTATTATGAATGCCTTTCTTTTTCTCTTTCCACAAACAAAGCACAACCAATGTTGATCTGTTCCCTACCATTCCCAAATCCTAGTTTATCCCAGTTGTTTTTGGAGAGCTGGGCTGGGATACAAATGAAGACAGAGAGCAGAGCCAGGACAAAAAGAGAATGCCTGAATGTTTATATTTCCTGACTGTGTCTAGTTTCAATCGATATACTTGAAGTTTTATGGGCACTTGGATACTTATGGGCTAAGCCATTGATCAATGAATGGATTCCATTAATGATTCTTGGTGAACCACTGTACCAAGGTACTGAAGAAAGGATTACCATTTTGAAAAATAATTAGTTACTGATGGTTGAGGTTTCTAAAAATAAAAACAGATAAAAATGTTAAAATTCACAGTAAAATTCTCAGTATCAGAAAACTTCAGGCATAATTGAATTGCATCAGCTTGGTAAATTTATTGGTGAATGGAAAGGTCTGGTTTTTTTTTTCCTGGTGGAAAACCACAATGTTGGTGCTGATTATTATGAAAATTAGTAATAGTTTTCCTGGTGTGAGATATGTACAACTAAAATCCAGAGTGCTTGCCTATGGGAGTGAGAAAGCTGTGTATTCATCATTCCCTTTCTATATGGAAATAGTCCTTGACATATGCCTTTCAGTAGCAGGTTGTTAGGGGCAACCCAGAAGGGGAAGAATCTATTTGCTTTGCATTGTGGATTGGAGAGTCCTGCCTACGTTGTAGTGTATGAAATAAACATTTTCTCACCAAGTGCTCCTCTCTATCTTTTTTTTTTCCTTCTCTCTGCAACCTTTTTAGGCACCCATGCAAATCCCTCCAGCAATCCAGGACCCTTCATCAAGATTCCCCAGCTAAGTATGACCTTTGGACCTTTTGATCACCATCCTTTCCCCTTCCAGTTTACCTGCCCCTGGCCCCATCTCCTCAGGGTACTATGAAGTAAAAAGACTCATCTCACATGTATTCTCTTGCCTATGCAGTCTATTTGCATTATAAAAGGAGGTCCTTAGTTCCTTTAGCCAGCTTACTCTACTTGAATCCTAGTATAGTATGTGATTGTCATTGCTGAGAGGGATTCATGCTTTAGTTAGGACTTGGCAAGATCAGCCTTCTTAGACTGCCTACAACTTGTGTGTGTGTGTGTGTGTGTTGTGTGTGTGTGATATACACACACATACACATATATCTAGATTTACATATATAGAGAGCTGGACAAAGAGACAGACAGACTGGCCCATTGTACCTTTGTTCCAATGGATATATAATTGGATTAATATGATTTATCCAAAGAAACATAATTTAGACTACCTTAACTCAAGCAAATGCATGTCAAAAACTTTAAACAAATGTCCACTTTCAGTTAGCCATTGCTGGGCAGATAACTTGTATGATACCTTCCAAATTTATAAAACCCTGTCATTCTATGTAGGAATCTCAGCTCCAGCAATGTGGTAGAGTGGAAGGAGCAGTGGATTTGAAGAGAAAGCTTTGGATTGGCCTCCCAGCTCTGATACTTCCTTGCTATGTGACCCTGGGCAAATCATGTAACTTCTATGGGCTTAAGATTCCTCACCTCTAAAAACAGAGAATTGGACAAGATAGTCTCTGAGATCCATTCTGGCTCTAAATCTATGGTCCATTCACGTTAGATGGAAGAGGAGAGGGCATTTGGGGGAGAGGGGGGGCAGATGCTTTTCAGCCCTCCTCAGATAATGTAGGTAATAGTCATCTGTTCTATGGGTGTTGATCACTGGTCTCACTTAAAAAACCAATTCTATCTTTGATTTACAAGCCTTTGCTATAGCCCTGGAAAGCAATGTTCCAAAATGGAGGCATTCTTATCTGACCCAGGTGTCTTTTGTGATACATTGAAGGGGGGTGGTTAGAAATCCAACATTAAAAAAAAGACCTTTGAGAGTCTCTTCCTCCTTCTACCTCCCCTCTCCGCATACCCCTAATATCACAATTTTAAAAAATGGACATTTCTACTCCAAGAATTGTGATTTGTCCTTTCTGACTTCAGAGAGGGGATAGATAATTCCAGGCATTAGGGACAGTCTGTGAAAATATGGACCATGAAGATTTACCTTATGCTTCTTCCTTAGCAGCTTTTCTTATGATTTAGATAGCCAGGAGTTGTAGTGGATAGAGCCCTGGACCTAGAATCAGGAAGACCCAATTTCAAATCAATCTCAAACACTGCCAGCTATGTGATCTGAGATCACTTAACCTTCTGCTGCCTTTGTTGTCTCATCTGCAAGTCAAGGTAATAATACCACCTACCTCCCAAGATTGCAGTGAGGACAAAATAAGATAACAGTTGTAAGGGTAGAGTACAAAGCATCTCCCCTCCCCAGTTATCTTGTATTTTTGACATATATTTATTAATGTATATGTAGTCTACCTAAACAATATAATCCTTGAGGACACACACTGTTTCTTTTTTCTTTTCTTTGTCTCTCCCAGTAATAGGACAGTACCTGGCACACAGTAGGTGCTTAAAATGCTTGCTGATTGATTGCATAAATGAGGCCAGTACTGAACCCTACTGATGTGCTTTCACCACTTATTATCAGTTGATGTCAATTTGTTAGCCAAATTTAATTAGCTTTTAGGAATATTTACTTAAGTTTGTATGATAAAAGCAGTTGGTACAAACATCTCTACAAATGTGGGTGTGAAATGAAGGGGAGGGAAAAATTCTTTGATGAGTACACATAGAGTTCCTGGGAAAGGTGAGTTCAGACTTAGAGTTCATGTGGCAAAAGGACAATATGATTCTTGAAGTTCCCCCACCCCGACTTCTCATCCTTTTTTAATGTACATTTGATTCCCACTTCAACTGTAAGCTTTTTAAGAAAAGAGGCAGTTGTTTTTCGTCTTTCTTTCCTCAGAGCCTAGTTGCAGTACACTGTACTTTTTAACTGCTGAATTAAGTAAATCCAGCTTGTATCCAAATGCCCAAACCAGGAACCTGCTCTCTCTTTTCCTTATAGTATCTGAACTGTTTCAGGTTTAAGTGTTTGTAATGCTTTTGGCAGCTAGCCTCAGGGTTATTTCAGTTCTTTTGTGAGTCATACCCTATAGCTGCATTTATAAGGGGAAATAATTATAAATTCAGAAATAACACACCAAGTTAAGACTTTTAGAAATGTTATCAAAAGACATTTTACTCTTGGTGGTACCTAAACTTTCTAATCTAATCCTTAATGAAAGTTTTCTGAGCCTAATCCTCTCATTTATTTTTTTTTTGCTTTATTTTTTTTTTTGGAGGGCAGTTGGTGTTAAGTAACTTGCCCAAAGTCACATGGCTAGGTTTTTTGTTTGTGTGTGCATTAAGTGTCTGAGGTGGGATCAGAACTCAGGTCCTTCTGACTCCAGGGCCTATGCTCTATTCACTGTGCCACCTAGCCGCCCCTCTCTCATTTCTTTTTCAATCAATCAATTAACAAGCATTGCTTAACCACCAATTATGTGGTAAGCACTGGGGATAAAAAGATAAAAGTCAAACAGTCCATTTTCAAGAAACTAATATTCTATTGCAAGGGGACCACACAAATACATGAAGGAAATAGAAAGTACTTGGTTGGACAATAGCATCTGGAGCAATCAGAAAAGGCCTTATGGGTGGCACTTGAGTAGAAGATTATAAAATGTTAGTTCAAATCCTTCCAATCAATTGCTAGCTGTATAACCCTAGACAAATCACTTAACCTCTCTCCTCAGTTTCCTCATCTTTAAAATGAGTGGGGGTTGGGTTCCTGACTTCTAAGGTTCCTTCTGCATTTCAGTCTATGATCCTATGGCACATTAGATTTTGATCTGGCATGACACGTGTCTTGGCAAGTTACATTTAAGTGATTTGTCTGTGGTCACATGGTGGGTATTAAAGGCCAGGTATGGACCCAGATCTCCCTGGCTCCAAGTTAGCCATCTAACCCTTATGACAAACTGCCTCTAAAAAAATCAGAAAATGCCCTAGACTGTCCAACTGACCTCCAGTGTGAGATGACCTGAAGTTTGCTTCGTCACTTCTCCCTGTGATCTCTTCAACAAAAGCCAATGAATGCTGTGTCTTTTTTTTTTCTGCTCTTGCCCTAATCCTGATGGCAGATTCCACTCTGAGGGTCTTAAAGCTTTGTACAGCTCTTATTAGAAACCCTGCTCTGAAAATATCAGTAGGCTACAGTTCCACACTACTCCTGCTCTTAGTCAGCTTCCCCACAGTGGAATAAAGCTGCAAAAAGTGGGTGTGAGGAACAGAAAGACAGGACAAGTGATAGAATACTGAAAAGGTCAAAGAAGTGCCTTGTGCTAATTTAATGAAATGAATGCTGAATGTTGGAATCCAGATCATAGGTTTCCAGGACAAAGATGATAATATTAAAATAGAACACAAAGTGGGAGAACTCATCTTTCTAGTAATAGCTATAAAGAAATTCAGTCTTCTGGCATAAAATAATAAAAATGACTGATTTTTTCAGAGGACACAAGCTGGCCCTAAGTGAGACACAACCATCTACATCACATATTTTTCATGCATTTGGGGCATTTCATTTTCGTTATTTTGGTAACACAGACCTACATGTTAGGGTATACAAGGTCTTTCATGTGGAAGGGGATTAGATGGGTCCTGTTCAACCCCAGAGAACAGAACTAGGAGCAATGGTAGAAGTCAAAGAAAGGCAGATTTCAACTCAAGGTGAGAAAGAGTTTGCTCACAGTTAACACAGTCCCAAAGTGGATGGGGCTGCCCTGGGAGGTTGTGAGTTCCATATCACTGGAAGTATTTAAGGGGTGGCTAGGAGACCTGTATCAAGGATGGTCTACTAGTTGTTCCTCACCCCACCCCCACACACATACAGTATTGTATCTCCCACCTCCAAGTCTTTGTACTAGTGGTTTTCCATATCTATATTGCATTCCATTCTAGAATCCTTAGCTACCTTCAAAACTCAGACATGAGGCTTTCCTTAATGAATGGATGAAAAAGGCATTTTCAAAAAGGCATATCAAGCATTTATTTTGTAAGCACCTCGGATATAAATATAAAAGCAAAGATAATATTTGTTCTAAGGGAGATTACATACTAACATGGGGAGATAATATATAGGGAGGATGGATGACCAAGGAGGGTTACTTTCCTATAAAGTTAACAGTAAGGCTAGTGGAATGATATATCCCATTCCAGGAGAAATGATGGAGTTGATCTGAACAAGGTCATGATATGATTTCCCCAAGATATTTATAATAATAGCTAGCATTTATTACATAGTGCCTATTATGTGTTTTAAAAATATTATTACACAACAACCCTGGGAGATGGGTGCTATTATTATACCCATTTTACAGATAAGTTCATTGAGGCAAAAAAAAAAATTAAAGACTGAATGACTTGTTTAAGGTTATACATCTTACAAATGTCTGAAGCTAGATTTGAAGTTGGGTCTTCCTGAGTTCTCTAGCACTCTATGCATTATACCACCCGGCTGCTCCTAGGTGTTAGTCCCAGCTTTCTGGAAATTCCTTTTATTTATACATTGTATTCACTTGCCTTTGTGCATATTGATTGCTTCCTAGTAAACTATAGGTTCCCTGAGGGCAGGAATTGTTTTGCTTTTGTTTTTTTGTATCTCCAGTGCCCTGGGTAGTGCTTTAGGTATTTAAGAAACATTAATGTTTAATAAAGTGTCTTCACCTGAGGAGTGACCTCCTAGGATCCAGCCCAACTATGAATCAATCACTCTGGTTGTTGAGACACTGCACCACACCTGAGTCCTGCAAGAGAATGACAGTTCCATTGGATAGGCTGCATTTGGAAGTAAATTTGATGGGGGGAATGTTTGTAATGGCAATTACAAAGCTAAGCCCACTCTCCTCAGGACACTGAGGTGGTAGTGGGAGAAATTTTCTCCAGGAAATTAAACTGATGAGAATAGTTCACCCATCAGCAGGCCCCCAAGACTAGATGTCAAATAAAGTGAGTTAGCCGAACTGAAGGGGAAAGCAATTTATTAATACTAATTAATTAAGGCAGATCACCCCCACTAACAACTGCAGCTTTCTAGGGTAGAGATTTGGTTTATATAGCTCTATAGGCTCTCTGAAAGTACAAGGAAAGTGAGACTTAACTAACCAATGAAATGTTAGGTTCTTAGATTTTATAAAAGCTGGGTCCTAAAGTACCTCCCAAATCTGTTCGTCACAAGGAAATTGTACCAGAGAGGAAGGTGGCAAATTACTTACTCTGGACTACTTGAAGTGGATGAGGGGCCTTGTATCGTGGCCAAAATAAAGATTTTTAGTCACAAATAAAAATGCCCCAAATGGAGTCGTTCTCCCTACACATGTAGAAGAGAGGGGGGGAGGGAAAATAAGAGTCTGCAATTCTATCTTTTCTTTTTGCAGGAGGAAAGGCAGGGCAACTAGGCTTAAGTGACTTGCCCAAGGTCACATGGCTATTAAGTGTTAAGTGTATGAGGTCAGATTTGAACTCAGGTCCTCCTGACTCCAGGGCTGGTGCTCTATTCACTGTACCATCTAGCCACCCCCTGTAATTCTATTCTTGCTATATCATCTCAGTATATATCCCTTTGAAAAAAAATTAACAATCAAAAGAAGAGTAGTAAATTCTTTCTGCAAGGGAGAGGCCTATTTGGATTTGGGATGGACCAAATGGCTTCTGAGATTTCTTTCTACTTCTGAAATTTGATGGTACCATTCTAGAAAAAAAGGTTCATATAAGTAAGAGCAGCAGGGATTTTCAAGGTCATATGTGCACAAGGAGTTTATAATCCTGTTGAAAATACTTCAGTCAAAGGGGCAAAGAGCCCCTTTGATTTAACAAAATCACCAGAGACTTTTCAGGGCCTCTTGGTAGAGAGAATCAATGCCCAATTCATCATTCTCAGCTTGTGGAATCATTGCTTATGCACACAGAACTCCTGATTCTTCCCTGGACGTTATATAGGTCAGGGACTCAAGAGCTTTCTCTGATAACAATAGTAGCTAGCATTTATATAGCTCAGAGGTTTTGCAAAGTGTTTTATATCATCTCATTTGTTCCTCACAAACAATCCTGTGACTTAAGTGCTATCATTATGTCCATTTTACAGGTAAGGAAACCGAGGCTGAGAGAGGTTAAGTAATTTTTCTTCTGACTAGGTAGAAAGTAGTTTTTGAATCATTTTGAAGTCCAATCTGAGCCATGTATTCTAAAATTGAATATGTCCTGTATATTTTTTTTTGCAAATTTTAAAATCTTAGTTTTATACTTTTTTTTGAGGGCAATTGGGATTAAGTAACTTGCCCAAGGTCACACGGCTAGGTTTTTTTGTTTGTGTGTGCATTAAGTGTCTGAGGTTGGATCCGAACTCAGGTCCTTCTGACTCCAGGGCCAATGCTCTACTCACTGCGCCACCTAGCCGCCCCAGTTTTATGCTTTTTAAAATTCAATTTTATTTTGTCAGATTTAAATTCTCTTCCTTCTACCCTTCCCCCACCCATTGAGAAAACAAGAAAAAGAAAACTTGTTCAAATAAACCCATACACTCTGGTGAATATGGCGACAAGATTTGATTTTCTCCTACTTAACTATTTCTTTTCTTCCCCATTGTTCTTAGTGATGAATATTGATGAGGTCCTAATACCAATATCTCATCACTGAGACTCATGTATGATATGGTAATGGGCCATCATCTAGACAGCTTTTATGACAGATTTCTTTTCCCTAATGATCTGAAGCACTCTGAAACTGTTGCTAGGTCATTGCAGACACACAGGCACATTGACAAATGGACCCCTATAAAGAAGGTTCACTCTCTTGAGATACGAAAGTCATAAGAACCCCTACAGGAAGCAGGACACACACACACACACACACACACACACACACACACACACACACAAACACACTGACAATATGAAGAGAAAAGGGATTGTTTCCCAAATAAGTCTAGACCAGGGTTGTGTAAAGGCTGCTGTTATATAGTCATTTCAGTCATGTTTGACTGTGACCCCATTTGGGGGGTTTTCTTGGCAAATACTGGAGTGGTTTGCCATTTCCTTTTCCAGCTCATTTTATAGCCAAGGAATCTGAGGTAAACGGTGTTTAGTGACTTGCCCACAGTCACAAGGCTAGTAAGTGTCTGAGGTCAGATTTGAACTCAGGAAGCTAGTTTTCCTTATTCCAGGCCCAATCTATTGCGCCACCTAGCTGCCTTTCTCTAAAAACATTTTTAAAAATTGATATCTTTAGATTTTATTTCATCTTTCCAAAATATATGCCTTTCCTCCCCCAACCAGAGAGCCCCCAAAATTATACATTTCCATGTTGTTCATCTTTTCTTTTTTACATTTCTCTCCCCCCTCCTTTTAAAAAAGATATTTTTTTCTGGTTCTTCTTAGCATCTGTTCACATGTCTTTCCACGTCTTTCTGTATTATATATAGTTTCTCCTTGTGTAAGAATATTCTATCACATTCATGTACTATAATTTGTTTAGACATTGTTTCCATTTCTTTGCTACCATACAAAGTGCTGCTATAAATATTTTGGTGCCCTTTCAGCTTCCTTTTATGTATGTTCCCCCTCCCCTCCATGGAATTTAAGCTGTTTGAGGACAGATATTGTCTTTTTGCTCCTAGGTGTATGTATTACTAGTACTTAGTACTGGGCCTGATAAATAGTAAGCACTTAGCAAATGCTCCTTGATCTTGACATAATTCCAAATAGCTTTTTTGAACTGTTGGATTAATTCATGGTATCACCAATAGTATATTAACACTTTTCCACAGCCCCTTAGACAATACCTTTTTAAATCTTTTGTCATTTTTCTTAATTTGCCAAGTGTAAGGTTGTTTTGCTTTGTATTTCTCTTGTTACTAGTGATCTAGAACAATCTTCCAGGTGGTTGTTATATGTGGTCCCTTCCAGGCCACTTCTCCAACTCCCATTCACATCAGCAGCCAGTGTCAGAAGGAAGCTGACTGCTGCTTCCCTCAGGGTTCTAGGAAAAATCTTGAGGGATTGGAGTTTTCTCTTGCTCAGTAAAGTCTATTTGTGTGCTTCCCATTAACTCCAGACACCAAAACTTCAGTTAGCTTTTAGAAGAGTTATTTGCTGAGAAAATATAGAAAGAACAGTAATTACAAAAAAGGTTTCCACTGAACAGGCACCATAAGCTTCCCCTGCACACACCAGATTCCTGGAGAGAATGGATCTAAAGAGAATGATGTTAGCAATCTCTAAGCATGAAGAGTGCATGTGATCAAAGGGTACCCTTATACCTTCTAGTTCCTGGAGGTCCTTTTTCCCCTTTGTAGCCATTACGGAGTTTCCTTTAGTAAACCTCTCTGCTAGGTTCTGAGTATCAGTGCCTCTGCTGAAACCATAGGTAGCACTTCCCTCTGCCACAAGGCAATCTTACTCCTTGAAGCTGTTGCTGTCTTTCCAGATCTTTCTTTAGGACCTCCTTCTGGCATTGGACCCTATAGCTCCATCAGTCTGGCTATTGCTTCCAGTCAGTTGGGGGATTTCTGGCAGGATGGGGAGAGGGAGGGAAGGGACACAGAGAAGAAGAACTCTCCACCTCCCTTCATCCCTATATTCACATTCAGGGGCTTGACTGGAGCTCCTTCACCACTAGCTTCTGGACTGCTTGACTCCAAACTGCCTAGTTCTTTTATACATGGGTTCAGAGATGGAACTTTATCTCTACTATTCAGAATGAGGTGTTACTATGGTCCAAAGTCCAACTATTCTTTCAAATTTATTAAGGGTTTGTCCATATGTTGTTATGAGATTATAGGAAAATTCTTTAATACTAGGTTATACTATGACTTATTGATTCAATCAATCTAATCAATCTGATCAAATACCCACTCAATAAACTCTGACTTACTATTGCCTGGATGATCAAATGAAATAAAAAACGCTCTGTTTGACATTCAAAGTCCTTCATATCCCAGCCCCCTCTTAACTTTTCAGTCTTTTTATACTTGACTCCTTATCATGTACCCTTCAATCCAATGACACTGGTTTTCTGACTGTTTCATGAAGAAGACACTCCATCTCTTAGCTCCAGGCATTTTCTCTGGCTGTCTTCCATGGCTAGAATGCTCTCCCTCCTCAACTCCATCTTCTGACTTCCTTGCCTTCCTTTAAGTCTCAATTAAAATCCCACCTTTTACTGGAAGCCTTTCCCAACACCTCTTAATTCTAGTGCCTTCCCTCTATTAAGTATTTCCCACTAATACTGTATATAGCTTGCTTTTTATAGCTTTGTTTGCATGTTGTCTCTCCTGATTGTAAGCTTTTTGAGGGCAGGGTCTGTCTTTTGCTTCTTTTCATATCTCCAATATTTAGCACACACCTGGTACATAATAGGTCACTAATAAGTGTTTACTGATTGATTGATTTAAGGAGTCTGTGTCTTCTGTGATTACATTAATTAGGGGGCTTGGGGTGGAAACCCCCAGCTTTACACTTGAAATTCTTCTTTTGAGATTTGCTTGTTAATATCACTTATTGTATATAATACAAAGGTATTATATAATACCTTTGATCACTTATTCATTGGGGAACAGCTCCCCAAAGCATGATTTCAACAAGGGCTTATTCACAGCATCAGTGCCTAGCATCATGATGCTGAGAAATCTTCCCAGGAGGTTTGGGAGAGAAGCCTGGCAAGATAACCTGTGAGGTTTGGAGTTCCTCATGGGTCTTCATAGGCACAGATGCATGGGTTATTCCTGGAAGGCTGAACTGAAGCCTCAAAATTGGCTACAATTGCTGTGCAGAGACGTTTTCCCCAGCCATATCCTTACCATGCTGCCCTACATTCTGGCCATCATTCTCACCTGCTCCTCTTCTCCCTCCCCACTTTGGACTCTGATCCTAGTTCCTCTGGCTCTGATAGTTGAACTTTGACCTTACCTGACTTACATTTGTGTTGTCAAGAACCAAGTCTCCAAGCCATTTTTCAGTCATCTCCATATAAGCGATTAACAGCTCCTCCCCATCCACTCACCTTTCCAGTTTCCTTTTGTGTGTGTGTGTGTGTGTGTGTGTGTGTGTGTGTGTGTGTGTATGTGTGTGATGTCTTTCCCAATTAGAATATATTCTCCTTAAAGGCAGGGATAGTTTTTGTTTGTTTCTATTTATATAACCAGTGCTTAGCACATAGAAAGCCCTTAATAAATTCTTTGGCTTTCTATCTGTCTATCTTTGTTTTGTCTAAACCAGAACTAGAAGAATCTGGTCACTGTCAAATGTCAGGGATGTACCACATCCAAAGGCACAATTGATAGATTTATTTGTGGTTCCACAATTATTCCCAAAGCTAATCAATGATTTTGCTAAGAGAGTCTGATTTCATGAAAACCATTAATAAATGAAAGTCTGTTTTCATTTTCACAAGTGTTTTTGAATTTCAAAGGATTTAGATTTAATATCAAGGGACGAGGTTTAGCCAATACTTTCACTTCCTAACATCTCTAATCACACAATTATGGTCATTTTAATGGGAAGGGAGATTAAATATTATGTAGTCCAACTCTCTCATTTTACAGATGAAGATTCATAAGACTTTACTTAAATAAATTATGACTTTTAAGAATAGAAATTTAAATAGAATCATGATTCATTAATTTCATCATAATTTAAATAATTTGAATTTGATCATTGTTCTCTAATATGATCAGAGTTCAGCCTTCTGCTTTAACATATACAGGTAATCATTGATTTGTAATTGTCCCAAACATACAAATATAGAAATATTTTATTCTGGGTTCAGTAATCATCAACAAAAACAAAAATAAGTAAGACAAAACATGATTGTATATATTCCAAATTACATGTAATTTTAACAAAATAACAAAAATGCCCTCTTTGCTTCTATGGTTCCTTCTGATCTTTTTCTTCTGTGTACTGCATTCTCAAAAAGACTTCATTGCTGTTACTATTTTTAAAAAAACTATAATTTATAGATGCTTTTTATGCTTACATCATAGCCATTTGTGAATATTATTCTTCCTTCTCCACAGACACACTAACGAAGGAGCTCCCCCTTGTATCAAAGAAAATCAATCAAAGGGAAACCAACAGTCAATCAATATTGTGGTTCATCCTTCTTTTTCAAAGAGGACCAATGATATTTTGATATCTTGGCTTGAGGGTGAATAGGATTTAAGTTAGAAAGAGTTGCACTGACTGGTAAGCCTCCCTCTCTTTTCCAGAGTCATCAAAATCTAGTGGCGAAACAAAAGTTAAGATGACTGCAGATGGCCCAGAATTCAGTGGATGACCTTGGCATCTTCAATGTCTGACAGACCTCTAAGTACTCTACAGTATCTGTTTTAGATGCCTCCATGGATATAGGAACAAATTGTTCTCATTTGCCCATTCCACTGGGGAAGTTTTCACATACTTGGGGTAGAGACCTTCCCCCCAAATCACCAATTAGTTTGAGACCTATTGGCTACACTCAACCTGGTTTAGCCCAACTGCCAAAGGGTGTAGCCACTGCATGTGCTACAACTTCTTGGGACCACAGGTGAGAGTTGAGTGGATAAGCACCCTTGTACAGGGCTCAGCAAGCCCTCACAAAAGATATGCTAGTCCTCCCTGAAACCCCCTCCCCAGTCAATCAATATGCATTTATTAAACACTTACTATGTGCTAGGCACTTTGCTAAGCTCTGGGGATACAAAGAAAGGCAAAATAGACTCCCTGCTCTCAAGGAGCTAAAAATGTAGTAACTGAGTCATCTGTGAAATATTCCTCCCTTATAGTCCTTTACCTCTAGTTCAAAAAGAGAAGTGTTTCTTCTCTCTAGGGTCAAGGTGGGTCATTAAGATGGTTCAGCATTCAGCTGTGTTTTAGAGTTCTTTTTGTTCACATTATCATAAACACTGTGTATATTTTCCTCCTGGTATGTTACTATTTTTATATGGATGTAGTTAGATTACAGCAGTGCCTCAGCTGTCATTTCCAACTATTTCAAAAACTTGCAGTTTCTCAGGATTTCATTATCACACATTTGCTTTTGTCCTAAGATCGTCTCATTTCCATGTAGATTTCTTCCTTACCTAAACTGTAAACTTCTTGAGGGCATAGACTGTCCACAATGCCTTTTATTTGCCCTGAATCTAGAACACCTGTGCACACAATAGCTTGGTGCTGAGGCAGCATGCATTACTATTAACTCTGGACTTGCAGGTAAGAGACCTGAGACTCCATCTCACAGTATCACAAAAATGAAGAATTTCTGAGTTGGAAGTGACCTCAGTGGCCATTTAGTTGAACCTGTAATTGAAAACAAACCCAATGGAAGATCATTCAAATTTGAAGACCTTCAAGGAGGCAGAATGCATGACCTTGTGAAATTTTTCTGGACACCAAGCCTAAATTTGTCTCATTCCAGATTCATCTCTTTGCTTTCTAGTTTTGTCATCTTAGTCCCAAGGAAACAAGCCTGACTATTCTTCCAGGTGAACACCCTTCAAATACTTGAAGACAGCTGTCAAGTTCCCTTTCAACCTTTCCTTCTCTAGCCTACACATCTCCTGTTCTTTCAACTGATGCCAATGGTGCAGTTATTTATTCTTTTCATTAATAGAAGGAAAGATTTGAAAGGGAAATTAGAGGCCATCTAGTTCATCCTTTCAATTTGCAGATGAAGAAGCTGGTTGTTTGTCAAAGAGCAAGCCCTTCCACCAGAAGTGCTAGTCTTCCTTGAACACCTCATAGACCCCTGAAGAAGCTTAGCCTCTAGTTCAAAGGGGTAGTGGATAGAGCTGTTGGAATCTGGAAGACCTGAGTTCAAATCCCATCTCAGTTACTTACTAGCTGTATGACCCTGGGCAATTCACCTAGCCCAGTTTACCTTATTTGTAAAATGATCTGGAGGAGGAAATAGGAAGCCACTCCAGTACCTTTGCCAAGAAAACTTCAAATAGGGTCACAAAAAGTTGGACTCAACTGAAATGACTGAACAACAACAAGCTTAGTCTTAGAGAGGTGAAGTGACTTGTTCACATTCAGATAAATGTAAATGGAAGCACCATAATTCTAAGCCAAATTATTTTATTTCAAATCCAGCATTTGCTCCTTTGAGGCAGCCAGGTAGCATAGTAGATAGAGTGCTAGACTTGGAGTCAGGAAGATCTGAGTTCAAATCCAGCCTCAGACACTTACTAGCTATGTAATCCTGGGCAAGTCACTTAACTGCTATCTTTCTCAGTTTCCTCATCTGTAAAATGAGCTGGAGAAGGAAAAGTATCTCTGCCAAGAAAACCCAAATTGGAGTCACAAAGAGTCAGATGGAAATGAAGTGACTCATTATAGATCTGGCCTCTTTCAGACCCACAACTTAAAATGAGCCCCAAAATCTTTCATTGTGGTTCCCCAAGGTATCCTATATGTTGCTACTGCTGTGAATTTCTTTTTTTCAATTTTATGTTTATTTTTAGTTTACAATATTCATTTTCCACAAGATTTTGAGTTACAAATTTTCTCCCCATTTTCCCCCTACCCACCACCCCCCAAAAGTGATCCCACACCTCTGCTGCTTCTCATTCTGGGGGCAGGCCAGACCTGCTCCTCCATCCCCTCCAGTTCCAACAGAGTTCTACAGTGACCTTTTACTTTGTTTTTTGGCATTTATGGTTTGGTAATTCTGGACACTGCCACAGCTGCTGGTAAGTCCACTCCAGCGCTGCTGGTCAGAGCCGCCCTATGGCTAAAACTGTAGGCTTAGGCATGGCTGGGCTTGGCTCCCAGAAAGCTGTGATGGACCCTTCCTGTAGGCCTGCCAGCTGCCTTCAGCCCGAGATTTGTTTCTCTTTGTCACTTTGTGGGTTCTATAGCTCTAAACTTTGTTTAGAGTCATATTTTATAGGTATTTGAGGTGGTTATGGGGGGAACTCACAGAGTTTTCCTGCTTCTATGCAGCCATCTTGGTTCCCTGTGAATTTCTCCACAGCCAGTGATCCTCCTCCCTCCCCCCTCCACTCCTCCCCCACCTGCCCAGGGATGTGTGAAGCTAGAATTCCTCATCTCCCCAGTCATGTTCCTTAGGTCTGCTCTTCTACAGCCACACCAATGAAACTTAGGTAGATACTACCTAGAGTAGGGGTTCTTAACCCAGGGACTGTGAACTTTTTTTTATTATTACTATTTAGATATAATTGGCTTCCTTTATAATTATAGGTATTAGATTGAAATGAGATTACAAGATCCTTAATGGCGGGGATAGTCTTTTGCCTCTTTTTGTGTCCCTAGTGTTTGGCATAGTGCCTAGCACATAGTAGGAGCTTAAGAAATGTGTATTGACTCTTTTATTTTATGCTTTTAAAATATAATGCTGAGAAGGGGTCCATAGGCTTCATTAGACTTGACAAAGGGGTCTAGACACAAAAGGTTAAGAAACCCTGGCACAGAGATTCCCTCATCCTCAGTTCTCTGTAGGAGAGCCCATGATTCACATTACTACAATGACAGTCAGAACTCAATGCGTCCTTTCCCTGTCCTTCTCCTCCTTCTTTTCTCCAAAGAAAGGTAAATTGAGATGGCCAGAAGTTGCCCACTTAACTTAGGGTTTACTGGCTAGGTTTCTTTTCTTTCTTCCTTCCTTCCTTCCTTCTTTCTTTCTTTTTTTCTTTCTTTCTTTCTCTCTTTCTTTTCTTTTCTTTCTTTCCTTTCCTTTTCTTTCTTTCTTTCTTTCTTTCTTTCTTTCTTTCTTTCTTTCTTTCTTTCTTTCTTTCTTTCTTTCTTTCTTTCTTTCACAAAACCTTAAACCCAGCTCATAGACTAGACCACAATAGGGAGCTGAGGGTAAACAAAACTGCAGACACTTTTGAATACACGAATCATGATTAAGTCAGATAAAGCTAAAAAGAGTGGGCAGAATTCCTTTGCAGTCAGAGTTTGTATTCATGGATTATTGTCTCTAACTATGTCTTCTTTTTCAGGGCAAAAGCAGCCTATATAAAGGCTAGGAATCAATTTTTTTGTGGGTGGCTCTGCCATACTATTTAATATTCAGAGCCTTGGACTATTAGAACCACTTTTATAGTCTTGGGCTATCGAAGCAATAAAGGACCTTTGATAACATATAATACAATTTCCTCATTTTAAAGAAGAAGAAATTGAGAGATAGAGAGGGCAAGTTACTCACCCAAAGGAACAGAGAGTGACAGAGCTAGGTCTAGATCCCATTTTCTAGAGTTACTTCTATTGTGTGATATTATCTTATGGGTGATTTTAACTTAGCACAATGCCTGGCACATTCATTGTTCAGTTGTGTCTGACTTCGTGATTTTGTGGACCATACCAATACTGTCCATAGGATTTTCTGGGCAAAGATATTGGAGTAGTTTGCCATTTCCTTCTCCAGTAGATTAAGGCAGATTTAAGTAGATGTGGTGCCAATGCAATATTTACAGTGCCCATGATCACAATAAAGACTGTGACTATAAGAATCATATGATATTTGATTGCAAAATATACCAAACTCTCCAGATAAAGGGTAGAACTGAAGCATTTAGACACCAGAAAACTGAATCCCAAAACCAGTAGGCTAATTCCATCATAGTACCAAAGATATTCAGAAGCCATAATAACACTGAGAGCCATAGCATCCTTCAGCCTTCCCACAAACCAATACAAGATCAATATCTATTCACAAGCCTATCTGACTCCTTGCCTGAGCATCCTCTCTCCCCTACCATCTGGCTAGCTCTGGCTACCAGCTTCCTGTGGGCTCTGCTGCACCCTTCAGCAAATTCCTTCCATCACAGGCTCCATGTGATTACATTAAGCCTATTGGGGGCAGAGTTTACTTTCAAAGCAGGGGAGGTCTTCAGACTACCCCATAGGTCTATTAAGGGGCAGGGAAGATCTTCAAATTCCCATTCTCATTACATTCAGGCCCAAGATCTTTCATGTCCCTTACACAGCAAAAGTACATTAACAATAAATGAAAGTTTAGGGATAACTGGTGAAAAAAACTGGTGTCAACAGGATTTTGCAACAATATATCAGGGATAATAGAAAAACGTTGCATATAGAACAATAGCTTAGGGTGGGGCCATGGGCACAAGCCCCCCATCCTTCCCCCCCTTGAACAAATGGGGCTCAAAATCTTGGCATAAGAGGTGAAGGTCTCTTCTCCAAAGCTACTTAAAGCTGAAATTGGATAAAGAGCTGTCCCTACCCCATATGAGAGTTCAGTTCTTTAGCTGTCATCTGGAACTTGGTTGACGCCAGGTCCAGAGGTGGCACATCACAGTCATGGACAGGAGACAACATCTGACTTAAGCAGTCAGGCATCTGCAGGTGGAAGGTACCAAACCTGCAGAGAACAAAGCTCACAAACAAGTTTAAGAGACAAAAAGCCAAAGAGATGCAAATATAGGGTCAGCTGTGCTTCTGGAGTCCATGGACTCACTATCATAACCTGGATTTTACTAACAGGCTACTGTATTGTGTGTAAAAGCAGAGACAAGCTGTTACAAGAGTTAGATAAGTGCCAGAATTCGAGCCCTCCTTTAGAAAAGCAAGCTGAGTCTCAGGTGGTAGAAGAGAGAACTGGAGAGTCTCAACTGGAAGCAGAGAGGGCTGTTGTAAATTTGGCTCAGAAAAAGAAGAAAAAAAGTAGCAGGAGTAAAATTCATACAGCTTTTGTAGAATCTGAACCTAGTTGCTATGACAATGACTCCCAAGAAAGTCCATGTGTTATACAGAATGATACAATGTAAAGCAATACATTGTTTCATGGTGAAGCTTTTTTTTCCTTTTTGGAGTGGGGAAGGTAGGGTAATTGGGGTTAAGTGACTTGCCCAAGGTCACAGGCTAGTTTTTGTGTTAAGTGTCTAAGGTCAGATTTTAACTCAGGTCCTTCTGACTCCAGGGCCAGCACTCTACTCACTGCGCCACCTAGCGGCCCCAGATGGTGAAGCTTTTACAAGGGCAGAAGCCTGCCCCATACTGAGAAGGCAGGAGAGTCAGGGAGGGCAAGCAGCATTCAAGGAGATACTTGAGGATTTCACTCAACAGGAAATTACTGATATTTTAAGCAGATTCACCCAAAGGATAGGAGAATCCTTAGTGTCTTGGATGGTAAGAATCAGTGATGAAGGAGCTGCTGGGGTAGTGATAGATAGAGCAGACTGCTTGAAATTTATAGGTATTTGCCAGAATCCTTTTGTCCAGCAAGCTTTTAGAGACTTATTTGTCAGGAGGTAACAATATGACCAATCTGTTAGCTTTAGCTGTTGCTGGATGCAATAGAATGTATCCCACTGATTCTATGTGGCCTACTGGAGACAGATCCTGGTACTCACTTAGAGACTGTATGAGAAAGTTGAAAGAAGTAATGAAAATTGCTATCATGGTTGGAGAGGCAGATACATATCATGAAATCTCCTTAGCAATTTCTCATAGAAATATGGTGAAGACAGCTTCTCCTGCTTTTAAGCACCTACTTCTGACTCTATTAAATGGTGAAATAGGACACCCTCTGTCAGAGATGCTGGATAAGATTTCACTTAGGATTGACTTGGGAAAATGGAAAAAAGATACATTTCCTTGTGAGAGAAAAGTAAATGGCCAGAGGATTTAAAGTCAGAGCTAGCAAGATGGTGGGGGAGAGAGGATGCTCAGACAAGGAGTCAGATAGGCTTGTGAGTAGATATTGATCTTGTATTGGTTTGTGGGAAGGCTGAAAGATGTTGTGGCTTTCAGTGTTATTATGGCTTCTGAATATCTTTGGTACTATGATGGAATCAGCTTATTGGTTTTGGGATTTGGTTTTCTGGTGTCTAAATAAATGTTTCAGTTCTGTCCTCTACCTGGAGAATCTGGTATATTTTTCTATCAAATGTCATGTGATATTTATAGTCAGTTTATATCATGATTGCAGGCTTGTAAATATTGCATTGGTGCTGCAGAAGATTAAAACAGAAATTACATGACTTGTTTAGGGTCACACAGCTAGTAAGTATCTAAGGCCAAATTTGAACTGAGGTTGTCCTCACTCTAGGCCTAACACTCTGTCCACTGAGCCATTTAGCTACCTTGCTTGGCATATATATGCTTGTTGACTGACTGGCACATAGTTGGTACTTAATAAATGTTTATTGATTAACTGATTCATTAAATGAAATCCATGCACTGGGGTATCCACTGGCTTAGATTCACAAGCTATTTCCAATGACTGTCAATTCCAAATGAGGGGGAGAGTATAAAAAAAGACCATTTCGCTTAGAGAGACTATTGAGTTCTTTTTTTTTTTTTAAGTAATTGGGGTTAAGTAACTTGCTCAAGGTTACATAGCCAGTCATTATTTATATGTGGGTGCTCATTTTCTGCGGCCGGAACCAATCCCAGGTCATCCCGACTCCGGGGCCAGTGTTCTTACTCACTATGCCACCTAGCTGCCCCAGAAACTGTTGAATTCTTGATAGAATTTGAGACACTGGAAAGCTGATAAAACATTTATTTTCTATTAAGTCTCCTAATGAATTCAGATCAGACAAAACTCTAAAAAACCCAATCTCTTTGGCACTAACTCATGAATATCCTGGTATAAAAGCGTCCCAAACTGAAGGAACGACTTTCAAAGGTTATGATTTTAGGCAGTTCTGAAAGGCTGGCAGGGAAAAAAAAGGTGGGGGACAGTAGTAGAACTTTCCATGGTGCTTCTTTCATAATATCCCATAGGTGGCTGCTGACTTCCCTTATGCATACAGTCAGACTATAGACAAGAAGTAGTTTGCACAATAAGCAGTTGTTTATTTGTTTTTTGTTTTTGGTTTTTTTTTTTGCTTTTTGGAGGGCAATTGGGGTTAAGTAACTTGCCCAAGGTCACATGGCTAGCTTTTGTTTGTGTGTGCCTTAAGTGTCTGAGGTCCTATCCGAACTCAGGTCCTTCTGACTCCAGGGCCAACGCTCTACTCACTGCACCACCTAGCCACCCAAAGCAGTTTTTTTTTTAATCAAAAAGACATATGGACATTTGAGGTTCTATCTAGTAAAATAGTTTAGAAGAGAAAATATCAAAAGATACAAGGTCAACCTTTGGCAAAGTTTTCTGTCACTGAGAGTGTTAAAGGGAGGTTAGATAATTACTTGTTAGGATTTGAAGAGTTACAGCTGGAAGGAACATTATTACAACCTATTCCAAAGCTAACATTTTGTAGGGATCCTATGGAAGGAATTGAGGCTTTAAGGCATGAATTGGATTGGGTAACATCTGAGCAACCAGAACAGCAAATCCACTGGTTAATGAATTACATTACCTGGGTTTAGGTCCTGCTTCTGTGTGAGCTTGGGCAAGTCAACTAACTTCCATGACTTCAGTTTCTCTATCTGTAAAAGGAAGATGTTAGAATATAAGGCATCTGGAATTTAAATCTGACTCTTTCCAGATCTAAATCTATGTTCCTATGCTTTATAATTCTATAACCTCTAGGAATCCATGAAAACTCAAGTAATTAAAATTAGTCATGCTCCCCACTGCTCTGTCCTGCCCTCCCCTCTTTTCTTTTTTTATTCTCATCTCCCAAGTATTCAGCGCTCCTTTCTGTGACTCCCCCCACTGAACCTGTTTCATATACACACATATGCACATAAATACATGTGCACACATACATGCACACACATAGAACAGCACTCTATTTCTCTGGGTCATTATCTCCTCCCTTTCCCCTTCCAAAATAAGCCATCCTATGTTACTTTCTTTTAGGGTCCTCTTCTCTGCCAAGACTAATCTGATGAACTCATTTGTATAAAGGTGTTAAAAGATGTTGCTAGTTTATGGTGATCCCTTTCATACCTACTCCTGTGCCCAAATTTGCTCTGCTACAGGGGATTTCTGGATACACATGCCTTAACACTGAGGAATCATTTTCTAAGGCTGACATTTCAGGCAGTTTTGACAGTTGGAGCCGGAGAAGCTGGGGGAGGGCGTTGTGTGGCAGAGGAGCTTCCCATGGTACTCCTCAACTCTTCCTCCTTAGGGGACTTCACCTGTATGTGCAGTCAGACCAAGAATAAAAGGTAGTTGGCACTGTAAATAGCTTGTCCTGTCTGAGGCATTGACTTGTCGTGTCTAAAAAGCATCATAATCCTTTGAAAACCTCATAGGGCTTACAGTGCTTGAAAATCCAATGACTCATTCAGAGCAGAATCTCTATTTTGTAAAGAAAATGAATAGGCTTTAAAAATCATTGAAGATGCTAGCTGCAGGGAACAGGGGCTGAAAAGCTTCTTTCTATCTTGTGCTTTATTCCATAGAGATTCTCTCTACTTGGGGAGATTATCAGACAACTTCCTTGTTATAGCAATCAGAAGGACAGGATCTCAGGACAGCAAATCAGAATTTTAGGCCAGAAGCTATGAATACCTATCCTGACAGACTTATGATTGGCATAGAAAAGTCAGGGTAAGGAGAAGATTAAGAGTCATCACGGACAGTATAGCCACTTACATACTATGATTTGAGGTCCAAGTGACCCCCTAAGGAAAATACTTCTTACCTGTCAGCCCTGTCATGAACCAATCCTTCCACCATTCACTTCTTGCTATGGCATTAGCAGCTCCTGTTGAAATGTACATATATTATCTCTGTGACAAGTATATCAAGGAAAGTGGTACATTATCTATGCAGTATTCTATGAGGATGAGGGAATAAGGGAGGGAAGAGAATTCACATTTTTAAATGCCTACTATGTGCTAAATACTACATGCTTTACAAATATTAGCTCATTTGATCCACACAACTCGGGAAGTTAAGTGGCATCATTATCCCCATTTCCCCAGTTGGGGAAACTGAAGCAGATAGATGTTAAGTGACCCAGGGTCACTTAGCTAATAAGAGTTTGTGGATAGATTTGAACACAGGTCTTCCTGATTTTAGGTCCAATGTCCTATCCACTTAACTGCCTCTATGAAATCAAGAAAAACAGTTGTCAGTGAATCCAACACCTTACCCTACACTTTCATAATTATTCCTGAGACTCTCTTTTATCTAACTAATCTCAGAGTATGTCATTCAGTTTCTAATTTGTATCCTCCATCCTATTGCCATATCTTTCATTTTGTTTCCCAAAATTAAACCCCTGAGGCATTGCCTTAGTAATCAATTTAATTGGACTAAATAAAAATGTAATGACATGCACATGACAGAAATATGTATGTCAGAAGTGACAACCATCTCAATTTCCTCCACCACTAGGGTGGAGCCTCAGTCCTGGGGCTTGCACTGATTTAGGATGCAGGGTGAAAAAGTCAAGATTTGTTTAATGAAAATCTTTGCAACGCTGCAGGTCGTATAGGGAGAGGTGATTTGATTCACTTAGAATGGTCTGTCCCATACTGGAACTGGAATTCTTCCTCTTATTTCAAATAGCTGCAGAAACATTAGGCTCTGACCCATGGATCTCTACTGTGCTTGCTTGTAGGCTTTTCTGGACAGGAACTCTCTTTTTTTGTTTTTGGAGGGTGGAGGGTAGGGCAATTGGGTTAAGTGGCAATTTAAATGAAATGCATGAATATCTACAAGAATATAAATTACTTGAATTAACAGAAGAAGAAACAAAACACTTAAATAATCCAATTTTAGAAAAAGAATTTGAACAAGCCATCAATGAACTCCTAAGAAAAAATCCCTGGTGCCAGATGGATACACAAGTGCATTCTACCAAACATTTAAAGAATAATTAATCCTAATACTATATAAACTAGTTGGAAAAATAGTTGGAAGGAGTCCTACCAAATCCTTTTTATGACACAAATATGGTACTGATACCTAAACCAGGAAGAGCCACAACAGAGAAAGAAAATTATAAACCAACTTCCCTAATGAATATTAATGCAAAAATTTAAATAAAACACTAGCAAAGATATCACAGCAACATATCACAAGGATCATACACTATGAACAGGTGGGATTTATACCAGGAATGCATTCCTGGTTCAATATTAGGAAAATTATCAGCATAACTGACCATATCTATAATATAACCAACAGAAACCATATGGTTATCTCAAGAGACACAGAAAAAGCCTTTGACAAAATACAACACCTATTCCTATTAAAACCACTAGAGAGCATAGAAATAAATGGAGCTTACCTTAAAACGATAGGATTATAAAAGAAGGAAAAAGATGATAAAGGTGGCACAAAATGATAAAATTTTCCACTTATGTCTAAAATACGTATAATATGTATGCATGTATGAATATATATCTGTGTATGTAGATATTATAGGTGTATGTATGTGTGCACATACATAGATATATGTGTTTGCATTGTGTGGTGTCGCTCAGTCATTTTGGTCATATCTTATTCTTTGTGACCCCATTTGTGGTTTTCTTGGCAAAGATAATGACTAGTTTGCCATTTCCTTCTCCAGCTTATTTTATAGATGAGGAAAGGGAAGCAAACTGGGTTAAGTGACTTGCCTAGGGTCAAAATTGAACTCAGGTCCTCTGATCTAGGCCTGAAGCACCATCTAAGTGTGTGTGTGTGTGTTTGTGTGTTTGTGTGTGTGTGTAAGTATATCTATAGACAAACTGACCTCCTTGCTGAAGAACACCTCATATATGACATCCCATCTTTATGCTTTCACAGAGGTTGCCTCCCATACTTGAAAAGCTCTCCCTCTTTACCTCTGCCTTATTGCAAGGCTTAGCCCCAGTGCCACCTCTTATAAGAGTCTTTTTTTGGTTCCCCTAATTGTTCATAAAATGAACTTTATCTATCCATCCATCCATCCATCTATCTATTCATCTATCTATCTATTTATCTATCTATCTATCTATCTATCTATCTACATATTGTTTCCCCCAATAGAATGTAAACTGAGGGCAAGGAATGTTTTATTTTTGTCTTTGTAATAATAACAATAGCTAGCACCTGTATAGCATCTTAAGGCTATCAAAGACCTTTAAAAGGCCTTATTTCACTTGGTCCTCACAACAATCCTGGGGGAGTGGTGTTTGATGCTATTATTATACCCATTTTTACAGATGAAGAAACTGAGGCAAGTAGAGATTTGTAAATGTTTTGCTCAGTGTCCCACAGCTAGTAAATGTCTGAGACTGGAATTAAACACAGGTTTCTCTGAGTCTAGACCCAACGTTCTATCTACTGTGTATCCCTAGCATCTCTCACAATGTCTAGTGCATAAAAGGTCCTTAATAAACACCTGATGGATTAAATTGAGTCATCCCTCTTCCCTGTTTTTGTGCTACCCTCTCCCATCTCAGTGCTTTTGCTCACACCATTCCCCATCCCTTCCTGTCTGTTGCAGTCCTCTTCAAAGTAATACTTTATTTATGAAGCCTTCTCTAATTATTCTTCCACCTTATTTCATCCACCAACTAAAAATGATCTCAGTCCTTGAATCTCTTGTAGCACTTTGCTGAGACTTCCCTTTCATACTTATGATACACTCCCTTGTATCATAGTTATTTATTTGCATGTCCTTTCCCCTGATTTTAATTTAAGTACTTTGAGAACAAGATCTATGTTTTATTTATCCTTGTACCCCTGTGGTCCAGCACAGAGCCTTGCGTATGGTAGAAGCTTAATAAATGTTTATTGAATGAATGAATGAGTGAAGGCCCAACTTACAGATGACAAAGACTCAGAGAGGTTCAGTGAATTGTCCTGTCATGAAGCTATGACATGGAGGAGAGAGGACCAGAGCATAGAAACTCTAATGTTTAGTCTAGTCCTCTTTCCATTCTGATAAATGGGAGGTGGGAAGAGGAACCATAATACCAGATCCCTACCTAACAGATTGTCCTAAGGATTAAATAAAATCATGTATATAAACCTCTCTGTAAGCCTGAAAGCTCTCTATAAATGTCAGCTGCTGTTACTATTAATATACCATACAGCCTTGAAAAGATAAGCCATTTGACAAACAAGGTGAACGATTGCAGTATGCAATATAATTTATAGCAACAACAAAAAAAAAATAGGAGAAGGAGAAATGCAGTTGGGCTTTACAGTAATGAGCTGAATTTTCTCACCTGGACATCTCCAGCCAGGCTGTCATTCCACTTAGGTCATCATCTTCACTCCTTCGAAGAGTGGCACTCTGCCCCAGGAGCCACCAGGGGCTCTGATAGGCTAGTTTGGGCAGAGCTCTAAACCCTGGGGAATGCCATGCCTCCTTCACTGTCCCCCATAGTAGTTTCAGAGAAGGCTGTATAAGTCCAGCATCTTAGATAAAAATAATCAATCCCTAACAAATAGGGGAACTTCAGACACCATAGCTGGGGGAGATACTTTTAGGCAATGAACAAAGGAATTATTTTGACATTAGGAATATATTGTCTTTAAAATTTTTTTCTTTTGTTTTGCTATTTTAAAATAATTTTTATTGGCATTTTGTTTCTACCTTGTCTATATTTTCCTCTGTATCCCTAGCACTTAGCATAGAGCCTGGCACCTACTAAGTGTTTCATTGTCACTAATGACACAGCCCACAGCAGGTTAAATTTTTCAGAAAAATCAGGTCCTATTTGGAAAGGCAGGGATCATGGCAACCTGAAATGTTTTAAAATGCATTGTATTGATTCTTTTAGCCATTACACCAATTATTTCCCATATACCTCTTGCAATTGAACCTTCCGTCATGAAAAAGAAAAATAATTAAGTAAAAACATCCGTTACAGAAACCATGTCTGAAAATGCATATGATACTTTGTCCTAATAGACCCCCACCTCTGTGCCATAGTAACGAAGGAAGTATGTCATATTATCTCTTCTTTCATCCATTTTTTCTTTTTTGCTTGAGATCACAGCATGAATTTCCATTCCTCACCCAGCCCTTGATTGCTTAGGACCAAGGACAGAAGCTTTCAGCCTGCATAAGGGACTGTGAATTGCTTCTCTATCACGTCTCTGACATACAAGAGAAGTTGTGCCCCAGTTTAAGCAAGGCCAGTAATTAAAATGCATGTTTTTATGCTTGGTGCCCATGACATCTAGGGCATTAAGCCAGTACCACGTGGGTGTGGCCTCTGCCCTCTTTATCAAAGTGTTCTTGTTGTTTTAAACCATGGCCAATCTACTGAGCATTTGCCAGTGACCTATTATTTTAACCTCTTCTTGTTTCCAAGGTGAGCTCCCTTGTTCTTTCTCTGTAGGAGCCTAAATCAGAATCAACTAGAATGAGGCACAGCAGGCAGACACCCTGGGTATAATATATTGGAGGTGGGCATAAGAAGGGTCACTTTCTATAAAGGTATATGTTTTTTAACAGCAAGAAACCATTCTCCATGACACACAGGTACTTATTTTTTATTGTCAAATTTTGAGTGTTACCGTGAAGACTTAGAGCTTCTGCTGCATGAGAAGACACAGTGGCTTTAGAGCAAGGATGGGGAACCTGTGGCCTCAAGGTCACATGTGGCCCTCCAGGTTTTAAGTGTAGCCCTTTGACTAAATCCAAACTTCACTTTATTATCCCCTTAATAAAAGGATTTGTTCTGTAAAACTTGGACATAGTCAAAAGGCTGCAACCAAGGACCTAGAAGGCCTTGAGGTGCCAAGTTCTCCACTCCTGCTTTAGAACAAACAAATGTCTTAACCCAGCTCTGACCTAAGTAGATTATTCCCTCCACCCTTAGTTGTCTTACAACCTTTGAAGGATGATATGTATAATACAGAAGCCCAAACTCTCACTTTGAGTCCACCTTTGCTTTCTCATTTTCTTCCTTTCTTTTTTCTTGTTGCTGGGCAGTTAGGTGAAACAGTGGAGTGCTGGGTCTTGAGTCAGGAAGACTTGAATTCAAATCGGGGGGCAACTGTATGACCTGTGGGCAAGTCACTTGACCTCTGTTTGCCTAAGTTTTCTAAACTGTTAAATGAGCATATAATAAAAGCACTTAGCTCAAAGAGTTGTTTTGAGGACCAAATGAGATAACACCTGTACAGCACTTAGTAGGTAGCTTTATTATTAGTTTCTCTGGCATGTTACTTAGAACCTCAGAGTTTTCTCAATATGCTTGAAGGATTTCCCCAATATCCTTTTCACCATCTCAATATCCTTTGCTATCACCAAAGTTACCTGTCATAGCTAGTGATCCCTCTTTCCTCTGAACACCTTCCTTTGTAACCCTTGTGGCACTAGTTAAGTTGTACCTGCTGGTGTGGCTATTTGGGTACAGGTTTTAGAGGTTTTGTATCATAGAGTCATAGACTTGGGGCTAGAAAGGACCTTAGGCATCACCTAGTCCAACCCTCTCATTTACCGGTGAGGAAAGTGAGAACCAGAATGGTGAAGCTATGTGACAAAGGTTATACAGTAAATGGTAGAGCCAGGATTTGAATCCAGATCTGATGCTAAGGCTAGCTCTTTCCTCAGTACACCAGGCTACCTTACTCTCATCATTATAAATTGTGTGCACTCAATTAATTAAAAAGTTATTAGCAACATGTATTTGTTGATTATCTATCATACACCTAGACCTGGACTATAAATAGAACATTTCTTCTACTTCATGGTTGTATAAGCCACATAATTTATTCTGTGAGGCCCAAAGTCACAAATCAGGATGAATGGTTCTTAGCAAAAGTTGTTTTGATAGCCTAATAGAGGTGACTGCTGAGGCCACACTCCTCAGAAGCGCTTATGGGTCATACAATAGTTATATATAACAGATAATATTTATATATTTAATATATTTGTAATTTAATTTATATTTTATTTTTTATTTATATATAATTATATATAATTAAATAAATTTATATAATTATA
>WOXC01005130.1:0-103129 GCA_011680675.1 Gymnobelideus leadbeateri
AAATCAAAAGGAACTTATCAAAGTTGAACTATTTACATTCCTATATGGAAAAGCAATATCTGTGACTGATGATATCTTTCTCACTATGAAAATAATGGAAGAAGGGGTGTGGTCATACGAATACATATGTGAATGTGTGTGTATATGGTTACAGTTATATATGGATAGAGGGCATAGGTTGATATTGTTGGGAAGGGAGAGTACTCAATGGATGAAATTATGAGGTGAGAGAGGAAAGTGGCAAGAGGAGATGGGAAGAGACATGGTAGGGTAAACTATCTCATGTAGGGAAGTGGGTGCAAAGGAGGGGGAGAATAAGGAAGGCTAAAAAGGCAAAACCACATTCACATTGAATTTGGTTCAGGGAGAAAATGACATACATACTAAATGGGATATCTCAACCTGCAGCAGGATAGGGGGAAGGGGGATGAGAGGAGGGATAATGGATGGGAGGGCATCCTTGGGGTGAAGGGAGGTTGGAAGTACCCACTATAGAAGAGGGACAGGATCATGTAGGGAATGGACCAGGTGGGGGTGGGATGAGTGGGAGGAATTATAAGCAGCCTTGTACAATATATCTACTATGATAATGTTTTGCATAGCTAGACATGTACAACATATACTGAATTACTTATATCCCAAGAAGGAATGGGTGACAAGGAGGAAGGAAATGGATCTGAAATTCAAGGTCTTAACATTAAATGTTTCAAATATATATAAATACTATTATTAATACTCTTTTGCCTATAATTGGGAGATAAGATGTGCAGGCATTGGGACACAAAGATTCACCTTCCTCTAATGGAAAAGTCGAAGGGGGTATGGGAGAAGGTATGGGAGAGAGCAGATTGGAGGAAGAGATATCTTGTGGGACTGCTATTCTGGGAGGTTGGGTAGGGGAATAATGGGGAGAAAATGATTGTAACTCAAAATCTGGCAGAAATGAATGATGTAAAACAGAAGTTAATAAAGTATTTGTTTAAAAAAAAAAGAAATATCAAACACCAAAAAAACAAAAAACAAAAAAAAAACAAAATATAGGGCCTATGGTCCTTATTTCCCTTGTAAAATGATTGGGTTGGAACAAATGAACTTTAAATTATATTCTAGGTTAAAATCTTCTATACAAGAACACACATATGCACATGTGTAAACCATATGCCTTACAACTACTTTGCAGAATACAGTACACTGCATTAGTTGTGACACTGACACACAGCTTCTAAAGCCATTTGTTCATGAACACATTACTTAAATCCACCATAGAACAACGCCCCTACAGTACAGATAAATGCTATTGAAAAGCCTTTAAAGAAAAGAAAAGAAAAACTTCTCAGAAAGGATACTGAAATGTTTGAGGCAAGGGACTTTAAGTACAAATGTTTTCTTTGGCCTAAAATCAAGACAAACTATTCATTGAAAGGGCAGTTACTCTGGGGTGTTGAGAATGACTATTAGTCTATGAGAACTTAATGTGCTTTGTTCACTTTGTGAAAATGTGGTGGGTGTTTTCTTTTGAAAACAAAGGATACAACTTTTTTTAATTAGCTATTTAACAAAACATTGAAAAGGCAGATGTAATGTCTTAGTTCTTAGATAAATAGTTTCCCAAGATAAATTTTGCATTCACACAACTAAATTTTGTTTTTGTTTGTGTGTAGCAAGTGCTTTTGTGGGCTAGGAGTAGAAATGGAAAAAAAAGCTATTGTGCTGATTTTAATTCCTACCTATTGTGATTATCTGATTATAAAAAGGGGTATAATTCTGATCTATGGACAAATGGTCCATCTGTATCTCCTGACTTAGAAATGACTACTTCAATTAGTAATTTATATGACACCAATTAATTTATCAAATTAAAATATAATTGGCAAATAAATTGAGAGGAAAGTCAAATGGAAGACAATAATCACTGTATTATTTTTGGGAGTGGGGAATTCTAGCATTAAATTATTTTACTTCTAGCAGAGATTTTTTTTTTAGTATTATTACTGCAAATGACAGTCCTAAATAAGAGAATGTTTTGCTTTTCTGTATATAATCAGGAATCATGGTTTATGTTTTTTTTTTAAATAATATTTATATTTTTAGGAAAACATCCAGATAATATAATGAAGTTGGCTACATATGGGTATGTAGGTAAACAGTATGCACTAAAAGAAGTTGTATCTTATTGTGTCTGCAGAGCTGTAGTAAAATCAAGCTGCGACACTTAAAAGAAAAATTCTTTGTCACATGTCAGTGGCACTTTGCTTTCCTTTTTTTTAGGAGATGGTTGAGTGTTCTGAGGACATGTCATGCTCATTTTCCTTGTCTTGTCTTGTCAGATACCAGATGTCTCTGCTTCTCTGCTGAATGAGAACTCATGTCTTTATGCTAGTAACACAGT
The DNA here is from genome assembly GCA_011680675.1 of Gymnobelideus leadbeateri. Lineage (NCBI taxonomy): Eukaryota > Metazoa > Chordata > Mammalia > Diprotodontia > Petauridae > Gymnobelideus > Gymnobelideus leadbeateri. Next base: position 2,390 of record WOXC01005130.1, read on the forward strand.
AATTGGGGCTGTGCTGGAGACCCAGCAAAAATCAGCTAATAAATAAAATATGTTCTCCATCTCCCTCCAAGTGGATGTGAGTAAGTTTCAGGCAACAAAATAGTGACAAAACTTCTTTAGTCTTAAAAAAAGAACAACCAACCAAACAAACAAAAAATCCCTTCTTTAGTCTTAAATTTTAAAAAAATGGCAAAACTTCTTTAGTTTAAAAAAAACCCCAAACAAACAAAAATCTCCAGCAACCAGGTTGTCTAAAAGGCTAGTGATAACCTGAAAGAATTTTAATTCATAAAATTCAAAATATTATAGTTTTTCACTGCACAGAAGTAGTTCAAGTCAAAAGTTATTTCTCAGAAGCTTTAACCACGTTTATTCCATGATCCTGGTATGTGAAACTGTAAAGTAAACCAGATGGCCAACAGAGCTTCTGTTTTCTTTCAAGTACTTATTGCCTAGGGCTTTTTAACATCTGACCATGGAAGAAATTATAAGGATTCAACACTGAAGTCATAGCCTAGGGCTTCAAAGTGAAATTACAAATTACACATTAAAATATATATCACATTGAACACCATATATGAAATAAGAAATTTTCTGATTAAAAAAATGAATGGGGGTATCAAATTCTATGATATACTCAGGAAATGCTGATTTTTTTAAAGTCCCTTTTTAAGAGGTGTATAGTGGCTCAGTGGGTTACTGAAACAAAAAAAATCTTTTAAATTTGAGAGTGAGAACTATATTCTTTGTGGATACTCCATAAGCTAAAGGTTTGAAGACATAATATTTTCGGCAGGCAATGAAAAATTTTACTCCATATAGGAATGAGACAGAAAATAGGAACAATGTTAAGCTGTTCTCTGCTCCTTATAAGTACAGACTCTTCCCAGAGGTCAAAAAAACGCCAAGGAATAGGGATATTGCCTTAGAAGCAGAGAAGTTAACATTTGGGTGGTCTAATACATAGCAGGGCCTGAGGCAGGAAAATCTCAGTTCAAATCTTGCTTCAGATACTTACTAGCTGAATGATACTTGGCAAGTCACTTAACCTCTATTTGCCTCTGTTTCCTCTCTTGCAAAATGAAGATAATAATAAATGAGATAGGTAGCATCTACCTCCATGTTTTTTTGTGAATATCAAATGAGATAATAATTATAAAACACTTAAGAGAGTGACTGGTATATAGTAAGCACTATGCAAATGTTACTGTTATAATTATTCAAATACTCAGACAAATCCAACCTCTGTGGGACACTATGGCATGAACTAGGATAGTAAGGGTTAGGAAAGAATCTTGAAAATTATCATGTACCACATATCTAATAATAATATTTTATTTTATACAGCATTTTGCAGCTCATAAAGCATTTTCTTCACAATGACTGTGGCAGGTATGTAATGTTTCTATACCCATTTGACAGATAAGAAAGCTAAGAGGGAGGGCAAAAAAGGTTTAGTGACTTGTCCTAGGCATGTGTGGATGGTTAAACTGGGAATTGAAACCAGATCTTCTGTTCCCAAATTGAGAGCTCTTTGCTACTGTACTTATAGTATATATATATATATGTAATCAATTGTCCTAAATGTTCTATTTTTTTCAAAGCCTTTCTCAGGTCAAGATAAACAAGGTAGGAAGAATATATATACAATCAACTGTCCTAAAGGTTCTATTTTTTAAAGCCTTTCTCAGGTCAAGATAACCAAGGTGACTACAGAAGTCACCCTGGAATTTTGGGTAAAATTTGGAATGTCCAATAACTGTATTCAATTTGTTTGGTAGGTAATCTAATCTTTACTTGTTTGGAAGTACTAGGATACTTCATAGCTCAAACTTGCAATCCTAGAAGGACTTAGAATTTTTTTTTTTTTTGCTTTTTGGAGGGCAATTGGGGTTAAGTAACATGCCCAAGGTCACACAGCTTGGTTTTTTTTGTTGTTTGTTTGTTTGTGTGTGTGTCTTAAGTGTCTGAGGCCAGATGTGAACTCAGGTCCTTCTGACTCCCGGGACGGTGCTCTACTCACTATGCCACCTAGCTGCCCCAGGACTTAGAATTTTTAGGGAATTGCCTTCAGGTTCGACCCTGTTTGTGGACAATGGTGGACATAAATGTCCATGTAGTGAACATTTATGATCTTTGTATAATGCAAACATGCATATCCAAAATCCAAAAATGCATATACCATGGTTCTCAGTGTCTAAAAAGTGTACCTGGACAAATATCAAGGAAAACCTGAGGTGAAAGAAGTAACACTGCCTTTAAAGTTATCTTAGAGTGTGAACTCCATTAGAGTAGAGATTATCTTATTAAAATTTTGTATTCCTTGTATAGCCCTGTGAACAAGTAACCCTTTCCTTCTAAGTTCAGCCAAGACAAAGTTATAATTTAAAAAAAAATAGTTTTTGCTAAGGAATTAAGAAACTTTAGGATATAGAGTTGGAAGGGATGTTAGAATAGTAATGTAATACCTTATTTTTACATGTTCAGAAAACTGAGCACCACAGTTGTTAAGATTTACCCAAGGAAGTGGAAAACAGTATTGGGTTTTGAATCCAATTCTTGAGCCCCAAATACAATTTTCTTTCCCTCATTCCATAATTTTTATAAATAGAATAGAAATGAGCTTTAAGAATATAAAAGTTTTTCATCATAATATTTATTTATGGATTTGCAGAAATGATTCAGCTTCTGTACCCTAGTTCTGTTTATTCTGCTTTAACTTTCTATGAGAGAGACAACTCTCAGAGCCTCCTGCAACACTTAGACATTTACTGTTTCTATCAATTATCAACTAGCACTTATTAAATGCTATTATGTCCCAGGCACTGTGCGACTGACTAAGAGATACAAGTCCAAACCTTTTTGCCTCTACTTTCAGGGAAGCAAGTTTAACCTGCTTAATTAGGGAAAATCAATTTCAATATTTCAAAAGACCTTTGATTTCATCAGTGTGGTTATTCCCTCCAATGACATCAAATCCTATCATGGGACAGTAGTAAAGGATTTTAATGAATTTCTATGATTAAAAAAGTTACTTTTTTGACCAACCTTATTAAAAAGTGTCTCCCTGGACAGCAACACTTTGCTACTGGTGGCCCTTGAACACTTTCCAGCTTCTTCGAAGCTGATAGAGCTTTTCTACTCCTGGCATAATCTTCCAGATCTCACTTCAAAAAAAGGGAGAATTTTAAGAATTTAAACCTGTTGCTGAATCTTCAGGTGACAGCTCCTGAGCCCCAAAGATTTCTCCCCAGCTCTCTTCTCCTCTTATGCTTCTATTTTAAAAAGATTTCCCCATTTACATGTTAAAACAAATTTAAGAATTTTTTGCACAATCTCATCAATAGTGCATTAGTGTCCCAATTTTCCCACATCCTCTCCAAAATTTATCATTTTCCTTTTTTTATCATATTAGACTGTCTGATGAGTGTGAGGTGGTACCTCAGAGTTGTTTTAATTTGCATTTCTCTAATCAATAATGATTTAGAGTATTTTTTCATATGACTATAGATAGCTTTGATTGCTTCTTCTGAAAACTGCCTAATTTTCTAGAATTCTCTTAAGTATATCATCATGGCATCTGAAAAATGATAACTTTGTGTCCTCATTGTCTATTCTAATTACTTTTATTTCTATTTCTTCTCATATTGCTATAGCTAGCATTTCCAGTAAAATACTGAGTAAAAGTGATGAAAATGGGCATACTTGTTTCACTCTTGATTGTATTAGGAAGGCTTCTAGCTTATCTCTATTATATATAATAGTTGCTGATGATTTTAGATAAATCTTGTTTATCATTTTAAGGTAAGTTCCATTCATTCCTGTGCTCCCTATAAATTAAATTAATAGGAAGTGGTGTTGTATTTTGTCAAAGGCCTTTTCTGCATCTATTAAGGAAATGATATGTTTTATGTTGGGTTTATTATTAATATGGTTAATTATGTTGATAATTTTCCTAATATTGAACAAGTTCTGCATTCCTACCTGTTCATAGTATATAATGCTTGTGATATACTGTTGTAATCTCCTTGGTAGTATTTTATTTAATTTTTTATTGAGAGAATTTGGAATGCAAAGTTTTGAAAACAAATGTTAAAATTGTTTTGACATGTTACTGGGAGAAATAAAATGCTAAATATAATTTTTGCATCAATATTTATTATCTCTTATACTTCTTGCTTAACCATCCAATCAGCTCCCATGGTTTCAATTATTATCTCCATGCAGATGACTCAGATCTATTTATCCAATCCTGACTGTTCTTCTTAACTCCAGTCTCTCTTAAACAACTGAGTATTGGATATCTCAAACTGTATATCCCATAGACATCTTAAATTCAACATGTCCAAATGAAAATTCATTATTTTTCATCCCAATCTCTTCAGTCTTCCCAGTTTTTCTACTACTGTCTAGGGCACTACCGTTCTCTCAGTCACTCAGGCATACAGCTTATTGATATCTTCAATTTCTCACTCACACTCATATGTCCAAACTATTGCCAAGTTCTGTCATTTATTACTACCCTTGTAACATCTCTCCTATACATTTCCTTTCTCCTCTGATGCTGCAGCTACCCTAGTTCAGACTCTAGTCACCTCATACCAGTCTCTTTACCTACTCAGAGTTTATCAGAATGTGAACTACTTGAGGGAAGGGACATATTTTTGCCTTATTGTCATATTCCTAGAGTTTAGCACAGTGATTTACTCATAGTATGCACTTAATGAATATTAATTGATCCTTGATTCCTCTATGAGTAAATTTTGTTTGGAGAAAGAAACTCCTACACTTTTTCTATTACTGCATGTTATCTACTCATATTTATTTTCAACACTGCTCTTTCTTTGTAATTATCCTTGTTATTATTGTTACTTCAGTCATGTCAGATGCTTTATGACCCCAGGGACTATATAGCATACCAATATTGTCTGTGGTATTCTCTTGGCAAAGGTACTGGAATGATTTGGCATTTCCTTCTCTGGTGGATTGTGAGAAACAGAGATTAAATTACTTTCCCAGGATCACACAGCTAGTAAGTATCTGAGGCCTGACTTGAACTCAGGTCTTCTTGCCACCATGCCCATTGTTCTATCCACTGAAATACCTAGCTGACTCTAGGAGCAGATAAGTATTTATTGTTCATTTTGACAGATAATAAATTTCTGAAGTTCAGAAAAATTAAATGATTACCTATGGTCGTACAGTGTCAGGGTCAGAATTCTATAAAATTAAAGTATCCTGATTTTAAGTCCAGCAGCACATTCTGTCTATACCTATGTTCTCCTCTGAAAAGTGTTTCTCTATCTCATTGCAGGGATGGGGAAGGTTATTTCTCTGCACCAACAAATTGAGCTTCTAATCCAATATATATTTATATAGTTAAAATAAGTTTTCTAAGGGAGGCTAGGTGGCACAGTGACTAGAGCACTGGTCCTGGAGTCAGGAGGACCTGAGTTCAAATCTGGCCTCGGACACTTAACACACACACACACACACACACACACACACACACACACACACACACACTAACTAGCAGTGTGACCTTGGGCAAGTAGCTTAACCTCAACTGCCCTCCAAAAAGCAAAATAAATAAATAAATAAAATCAGTTTTCAATATATAAAGTTACAATCCAAAACTTTTCATTTTTTCTGTAAAGGCAAAGATTTGTTATTAAAAGTTCTGCTTCAACTCTTAAAAACAAGAGTCAAATTCCTGCATCTTTATGGCAAAATATTTAGAGATAATTTTTTTTCTCAGTGCTTAACTCTTTGAATTCCCATGATCGTTATTGGAAAAAAAAAATGCTCCAGGCTTTTAAACCTTCTCAGACCTGCCCTCAAATAAGAATTTGTTGAAGAAATTCTTGCCAATCTCCTGGTAAGACACTCACATCTAATACTGAAGAGAAGAGAGGAAGAGAAAGTTACATAATAGGTATATGGGCTGTGGCAATGTAATCTTAATGGAATAGGAATATTTTTCCTGCCTATTAATAGGCTTAACACATGAAGTCTGAGTCACATGGCGCCTGGGTCACAGGGAGCTCAGTTGTGGGAGGAGCTTGCCCAAGGAGGAGCGAGAGCAGAAAACAGAGACTGAGGCAGAGCAGAGAAAGAGAAGCAGCTTGAGTGAGCAGAGGGAGGAATTTGCCTAGAGAAACTCATTTGTGGGGAGGCCTAACAGAAAGGAAGCTTGGGATGTTGGCAATCTCTGGATTGGTAATGGGTACCTTATTAAATCTTACCTCCTGCTATCCTAATGATGTTCCAAATAAGTATTTTGGTTTTGCCTTTGAGGAAGAGAGTTTATTATATTTTTTGAATTTATCTTGGAAATACACATGCATATTCATAGTGGTTGCTACAGGTATTGCATTGGTGTTACAGGCAAGACAGTGCTGTAATGATGGCTAGAAAGTAAATAAAGAATGGTTGAAGCTGACCATGAGTGATGTGAGTCACTAACCAACCAGGGCAGTGAGAACACAAGATGGGCATTCTAGAGATGATAGAGTTAAGTCCTCTAGAACATGATTTCTGGTTGTAGAGGTAAGGCAGCTGGTGAGGAAATGGCTAGAAAATAAAAATAACTATATCAATTGTATATGACGTTATAATCTCTTCTATCTCAGGTAACAGATTTTTTAGAAATTCATTTGAAAGAAGTCTGAAGTATTTCTTAATAAAACAAGGAGAAGTAGCTAGAGTTGGAGGGAGGTGATGGAAAGCACAGCTTTTCCCAAATGGAAGGAGGGGCAGAAAGATCATAGGAATTAGAAGCCAAATTGGATGGTGGGGAAGGGGAAGCCTGGGGAATGTGAAACCTAAGCTGGGTCACACAGGAGGCCAGAAATGGATTGAAAAGGAAGAACCCTAAGATAAACATAGTCAGAAACAGTTGAAGTTCTTTCTGGATCAATGACCCTCTAAGGGAGTAACTTTTCTGATTGACTCTTGGTGCATCATAGAGTACTGAGTTTCAATGTGAGTGATTCTAATTTTTAGCGAATTAGAGTCTTCAGTTAGTTTTTGAAGGTCCTTTTTAGGGAGGTATTTTCTCCAATTACTTCACTAATTTTACTTTTTAAGGATTTGTTATCTTCAGTGAAACTTTTTTCCAAGTTGGTGACTGCCTCCCTGATTTGGTCTTTAAAATCTTTCTTAAGCTCCTCCAAGAGTGCTATTTGGGCTTGAGACCAGTTCATATTTCCTTCTGTGGTCTCAGGTGTGGGTAAAGAGTCCAAGTTGTCCTGTGTATTTGGTTGCTCTTGACCTACATAATAAGCTTGGATCGATTTTCTTGCCTTCCCTTTCTCCTTCTCAGCTTCCTTCCTTCCCGTTGTGATTTCCTATTTCTTAATTTCTCAGGCTGTGAGCTAGCGGCCTAGTTGTTGACTTTGAATGCTGTAGCCTCTGGGTGTCTAGATTGTGGCTAAGGCAGAGTCTCACAGAGGTATGCAGATGCACATAGAATAGTCTGTGGAGGGGGGCAGAGCCAAGATGGCGGAGTAGAAACAGCTCATCCAAGCCACTCTGCCCCCAGATTCTCCACAAACTATGTAAAAAAGGACTCTGAACAACTTCTGGGGCCCCAGCAACCACAAAATGACACAGAGAAGCTAAACTCCCACTGAGGACAGCCCAGCAGCCCTGCAGGAAGGACCAGCGCAGTGGTCTGGGACCTGGCAGCATGCAGCGCGCAGAGCGCAGGAGCCGAGCCAAGCCCAGGTCCGCATGAGCCGAGGTTTTAGCCCCAGGGCGGCAGGGCCAGCAGCCAGCTGGAGGAACCCCAGAACACCAGGAGCTGTGGCGACTCCAGAATTATCAACATAGACTTGCCTGGGACAAAGTAAGAGGTTAGTGTCCTATGGACTTTGGGACTGGTATTAGGGAATGCGTCGGCTCCCTCCCTGGGGGCTAGAAGCCGCTGAGGACAAACGCCATTTTGTAGTTTTCAGAGGCAGCTCCTGCTCCCAGCCTGCAAATTTGTAGGGAGATCCAGCGATCAGTCTTGGGGGGTAATCGCTCTTGCTTTAACCTCCCTGGATATGGATTGTGATCTAGGGTGGAAGTTGTGGGTGGGTTTACAGCTTGCCAGAAACGGAAGTTGCCCCCACACGTTCGGGACGAAAATTCCTCTATCTGGCCTTAAAGCCATAGTGTGGCAACAAGCCCAAAAGTCAAGCAATTAAGTGGCAACATGCCAAGGCAAAGGAAACAGAAAAATGCAACCCTAGACTCCTATTTTGGGGGCATAGAGCAGGAAAAGGACTGTGAGGTCAGAGGTCCTGCTCCAAAAGCCCCAGGGGAAACCATGAGTGGGTTGCAGGCCATAGAGGACCTTAAGAAGGACTTTAAAAATCAAATAAGAGAAGTGGAGGAAAAATTGGAAAGAGAAATGAGAAGGATGCAGGAAAAGTATGAAATGAGGGTCATCAGCCTGACTGAGGAAAACAACACCTTAAAAAATAGACTAACTCAAATGGCAAAGGAGGCCCAAAAGGGCAATGAGGAGAAGAATGCCTTAAAAAGTCGAATTTGCCAGATGGAAAAAGAATCTCAAAAGCTCACTGAGGAGATTCATTCCTTCAGAGTTAGACTGGAGCAAATGGAAGCTAATGACTTTATGAGAAATCAAGATGCTGTTAAGCAGGTCCAAACAAATGAAAGATTAGAAGGCAATGTGAAATATCTCATGGGAAAAACCACTGACCTGGAAAATAGATCCAGGAGAGACAATTTAAAAATTATTGGACTACCTGAAAGCCATGATCAAAGAAAGAACCTAGAAATCACCCTTCAAGAAATTCTCAAGGAAAACTGCCCTGATGTTTTAGATCCAGAGGGCAAAATAGAGGTTGAAAGAATCCACCGATCACCTCCTGAAAAAGATCCCAAAAAGAAAACTCCCAGGAATATTATAGCCAGGTTCCAGAATCCCCAGATCAAGGAGAAAATACTACAAGCAGCCAGGAAGAAACAATTTCAATATTGTGGAAACACAATCAGAATAGCCCAGGACCTGGCAGCTTCTACACTGAGGGATCGAAGGGCATGGAATATGATATTCCAGAGGGCAAAAGAACTGGGAATGAACCCAAGGGTCACCTACCCAGCAAAACTGAGTATTTTGTTTCAGGGGAAAATATGGTCATTCAGTGGAATAGAGGACTTTCAAGCATTCTTGAGGAAAAAACCAGAATTGAATAGAAAATTTGACATCCAGACACAAGAAGCAAGAGATGCCTGAGAAGGTAATCAGGGAAAAGAAATCAAAAGGAACTTATCAAAGTTGAACTATTTACATTCCTATATGGAAAAGCAATAACTGGGACTGATGATATCTTTCTCACTATGAAAATAATGGAAGAAGGCGGTGTAGTCATATGAATACATATGTGAAATGTGTGTGTATATGGTTACAGTTATATATGGATAGAGGGAATAAGTTGAATTTCTTGGGAAGGGAGAATACTCAAGGGATGAAATTATGAGGTGAGAGAGGAAAGTGGCAAGAGGAGATGGGGAGAGACAGGGTAGTGTAAACTATCCCATGCAGAAGAAGCAAAGGGAAGTGGTTGCAAAAGAGGGGGAGAATAAGGAAGGCTAAAAAGGCAAAACCACATTCACATTGAATTTGGTTCAGGGAGAAAATGACATACATACTAAATGGGATATCTCAACCTGCAGCAGGATAGGGGGAAGGGGGATGGGAGGAGGGATGATGGATGGGAGGGCATCCTTGGGGTGAGGGGAGGTTGGAAGTACCCACTATAAAAGAGGGACAGGATCATGTAGGGAATGGACCAGGTGGGGGGTGGGATGAGTGGGAGGGAATTATAAGCAGCCTTGTACAATATATCTACTATGATAATGTTTTGCATAGCTAGACATGTACAACATATACTGAATTACTTATCTCCCCAGAGGGAATGGGTGACAAGGGAGGAAGGCAATGGATCTGAAATTTGATGTCATAACATTAAATGTTTCAAATATATATAAATATTATTATTAATACTTTTTTGCTGGTAATAGGGAGATAAGATGTGCAGGCATTGGGATGCAAAGACTCACCTTCCTCTAATGGAAAAGTCGATGGGGGTATGGGAGAAGGTATGGGAGAGAGCAGATTGGAGGAAGCGATATCTTGTGGGATTACTGTTCTGGGAGGTTGGGTAGGGGAATAATGGGGGGAAAATGATTGTAACTCAAAATCTGGTTGGAAATGAATGATGTAAAACAGAAGTTAATAAAGCATTTGTTAAAAAAAAAAAAGAATAGTCTGTGGAGGCGGGGTAGTCTGGCCACTTCAGATTTCTGCCTTTATGCCCCTGGGCTTTAACTCAGGCAGGCTTTTGTTGGTCAGGTGAAGTGGGGCTTGTTGGGACCCCTTCCTCTCTTCTCTTCAGACTCCTGGCTGTCTCAGTTACACCCCTTCTTGAAGACTCCCAAGCCTGAGGCTATTTCCACTAATTTAGGATTTCAATCTGGGTGGGAGACTCATCTTTGGGTTTTCTACTTCATGAAGGAGGGATGAGGGATCAAAGCAACTAGAATTTACATTCTAGTCCCTGTACACACAGGCAGGGAATTTCGAAACTTCCAGGCTAGTGGCTGATAGTCCCAGGAGAAGCTGCTGTCTCTGCTGTGGACCACAAGCCCTCTCTTCCCTGGCCCCAATGATTCCTTCTTTCCCCTCCTGAGATGTCCATGAGATGACTGGGATTCATCCTTGGTAAGTCACCTGGCTGGGGCTTCTTCTCTTTCTGGTTTAGTCTGCTTGTCTATGCTCCTATCTGGACCCACTGGGCACTTTCCTTGGCTGGATTCTGCCGCGCTCCATCTCCAAGTAGATTCTGTCACTCCAGAATCCGTTCAGATTTGCATTTTAAAATTTAGTGATGGGGTTCACGGAGGAGCTTAGAGAAGTTATTGATTCCTTTCTGCCATATTGGCTCCTCCCCCCAGGAATGACTTTTCTGGACATAATTTGACACCGTGCAAAGTTGGAGCATCTAGGTGATGCAGTTTATGTTAATTTTTGTTCCTCTATACTTTTTACCTTTCCCTTCCCTATTACTCCCTGATGCATGAATTTTTTTTTTGCTTATATCTATTAAGATATGGTGGCTATAAAATCTTTCCTTGTGAACCACCAAATCTAGCCAGTAGCTAGGAAAAAACAGCAAAATTCTTTTCAGTCTCTTTGCTACTTTTGTCTGTTGTTTGTCGCTTGACTTTTCTTCACAGACAACTATCTGACTTAGAATAAGAACATGTCTTGTAAAGTTCCAGTTTAATTAGGAGTCTGTGCTCTACACAAATAAACTAGTCAGGGACTATGATAACATCCACCCAAATCCCACAGGAATTTTCAGACTCTGGTGTGCTAAGCACCACTCTCACTCTCCAAACCCTCTTTCTTATGTAAATGAAGTTTATTGAAGCAAACAGGACCCCACAGAGTCCTGTTTTTACTACATAAATCTTTTAGCAAACAAATCCCTGACTTTTCTGTTGTACTTTGACAAGTAGAAAATTTCTCCACTCTCTACAAATATGGAGGGTGGTTGGGAGGGAAGGAAGAGTCAAATCACTAATAATAAAAGAAATGCAAATTATAAAACACTTACCTATCATGTCATGCTTATCAGATTGGTAAAGATGGTAGAAGCTAGAAAGAGTCAATTTGGATGTACTGTTGAAAAATATCAATGGATTATTGATGGGGCTGCCAATTAATCCAGCCTTTCCAGGAAACAATTTATAATTGCACAAGAATAAACATTTATATCCTTTGACACAGAGAATCCAGTACTCAGTTTTATGTCCCAGAAAGGTAATTGAAAGTTTTCCTGTCTAATAAAATATTGACAGCAGCACTCTCTTTCAATACAAAAAACTGGAAACAAATTTTGCTTTGAATTGATATTGGAATTATTAAACACATTATGGTATGATACAATGATTATTCTATCATAATTAAAACAAATTAAGCAAATAATATCCGAAACAATACTAAAGATTCAGAGAAACTTGGAAAGATTTGCACACAGAGCAAAAGAACCAGGAGAGCAATAAGCAGAATGATATAAGAGAAGATAGGATTAAAGAACTGAATAGAAATAAGTGGAAGAAAAGGGTTAACATCCATCCCTATTGATGGCTTTCAGAGCTTACATTCTTTCTTTCACTTTAAAAATGATGAACAATAATAGCAAAATTTTGCATGTGTTGTTGGTTCCAATCAGTCTTCTGCATGACTTTGCTCTGTGTCTGTTAGTTTAAATATAAATAGTATAATGGTGAGGGTTCATCATTTATGGGGAAGTAATTGCTATGTCAAAATATAATATATCATCTTTGGTACTTTACCATTTCAATTAGAGAGGAAATATACAGATGGGTGGGTTCATTGCCTGTCTTTCCTTGTTTTTTTATTGAGTAATCATAGTTTTAAATTCAGTTCTCATAAGTAATATCCTTGGTTTATCAGTGTTCTGAGTGTTTTCAAACTTATATTGATATACAATATCCATTCTGGACTCCTCAGGACTAGAAGTCACTAATATAGTGAACTTTTTTCACTATTATTTTTCATGTTGTTAAGGCTTCTTTTTCTGAGGCAAGCTACTACATGAGTGATGTAGTCTCCCTCTTATTGCAAAAAAAGCTCTCAACATGCAGTTTTAAGTTTATTTTCCCTGAGAAGTTGGTATAACACATACAAAGTACTTCTCTGGTATTCCTGTGATACAGTAATTTATCTATTACAGCCGGCATTGGCAAGGTCAAAAAGTGAATCTCCTGTCCAATGGTTTATTGCCCACTGTGAGAAGTACCTAGGATATCATTTCCCTTGAATCTATGCGACTATAACAGGATGAATGCAGCACTAGCCAAACTCTAATTAGTACAAGGAAACATTTGGGAAAAATTGGAGTCGAAGACTGACAGAGACAGAGAAAGAAAGAGACAGAGAAAGACAGAGAGAAAAAGACAGAGACATAGAGAGACAGAGATTATTTGGAGGTTAGGGGGAGTGATTTTCAAGCAACAATACTGCATAGAAATTTCTGCACTCAAGGTTTTTTTTTTTTTGCCAACTCCATTCTAGCTGGTGAATGTGGAAAGAATAGTTCATAGCAGGAATAGTTGCTGGCTGTGATAGCAATACTGAAATTTAAAATTCTTTCCACAAGAGAGAATTAGACAAGATTATTTCCCAAATACTTTGGGGAGGAAAAAGAGGAAAACATTCTACTCACTCAAGAATAGCTAATAAGATATTTTTGGTTGCTTTGCTTCACACTTTTGCCTTGTTCACTGGTCTGTTAAAAGTGTAGCAAAATGGATATAAAAACTCGAGTTTGGTTAGAACGCAGACCTTATAGTCAAGAAAATCTGAGTTAAATCCAGCCTCAAAAACTCATTTTCCCCATCTATAAAACAGGGATAATGATATTATCTCCTTCACAAGATTATTGTGAGGATCAAATGGGATAATATAGGTAAAGTGCTTTGCAAACCTTTTGACATTTGTATGAAAACATTAACTATAAAAACTAAGGAGATACCTCAAGTCAGACAAAAATCATGACAACATGCCCTACAATGAACTGAAGTCTCTGAGAAATCTATAGTTGAATGCTGCTTAGGTGACATCTATTATTTCTGTTAGACTGAGACCAACACCATTTTTTTGCCTCATGTCTTGCTTATAACCAACTGCAGAATTTTTAACCTCTATGGAAACCTTTAAAAAGCTCTCTAACAAGAAAGATAGGCCTCTGGATGCCCTCCTAAACATATGTTCAGGAGGAAATCCTCTGGCATACAACAAAAATTCCCCATGCACAAATAACTAATAGAAACATATTCCAGTCAGATGACTGAATTTATTCACCTTAATCTCTTCCTTTAATTACCATTAAACCTTTCAGCTATGGTTTTTGGTGATGATAAGTCTATCTTCAGATCTATACTCTCATATTTCCACAGAAGTTCTGAGACAGAAAATTCAGTTTTTCCGTCTCACAAGACAACATTCAGGAGGGAATGACAAATTTAGAGATGACGAACTTCTGACAATTTGAGAATCTGTTACCAATAAGACTGGCACATAGTAGGTGCTCAGTAAATGTTTATTGACAGACTGGTTAATTAGATTGTCCCAGAGTACTTAGGAAGGAAAATAGACAACTGGTCAAAATTTGTAATTTGACTTTTTTAATGAGATTACATAATTCCTTAACCATATTCTTTAACCTGAAAGAACTCCTCAATTGACAGAAAAGGTTATTGTTTAGTCCTGCTCTTCATTCCTGCCTAACCTCTCTCTGGCTAGGAGAAGGAAGCCAGAAGTTGATTATATATCTAGGCAGATATAAGACATTCATTAATTTTAGCTTAAGGAACACTAATTTGTGCCTTGTAGTCCAAAGCCAGTTGCTTCTTTGGAATATCAGCCACAGATACAAGGTCATCCTCCAACTTTGTGACAATTGCTGTAAGTCAGTCTTTTGGCTGTACTGTCATGAGTGGAGGCTTGGATTTCTTTTGTTAGTTTAGGGAATTGGTGCAAATCTTTTATCAAGTTTGGGGTCAAACATCAACCTACTTAAGCTCTTCTTCCCCTTCTACTTCTGACCCTAACATATTTCAATTAAAGTAATTTATAAGATCATGATCACACACAACTCTTTTAGCACAAAGTTGAAATATGCAAATGAATTTGTGATTCTCTTGAATGGAACAGGTTACAAGTCATTATTCCTAACAGGCCTATGCAACTCCTGTACATGACCTCCCAAAAGTATACCATAAGGGGTGTCTAACCAAATGGACTGGAAGATTTTTCTCACTTTCTCTTGACATTGCACACGGTAGTGGAGCACTACATTTATAGTAGCATACCATTTGTCAAACTTGCCTTCACCATGTGACCAGCCCATCTCCTCTTCCTGTTATACATCTTCATTTTTTATTTAAAATTCCTAATTGTTTATTTGTTACAGATTGCTAACATGCACCAAGCATCTCAGCATTACCTTTTGTGATGTTTATTTTTAATTATTTGGGAATATTTATTTACTCAGTCACTTCCAGCTGTTTTTCTTGTCTTTATTCACTTTGTTTCTACTCCTATCTCTTTTATACACATCTCCAGGATTGTGATATTAGGATTCAGCTAAATGGTTCAATTGTCCTTAATGGTGAAAACAACTTGTTATACTTATTTTTACAAAACGCTTTTCATTTTGCCTCAATCGGTTATCCTCATTTTGTTGTCCTTCTTAAATGCCCTTGGAATTTCTTTGCTTTGTTAGCTCACTTAAACTGATTTTATCCTTGACTACTTCTCTCCTCATTGTGAGATAATGTTACTTATAATCACCCATCATTGTTCTTCATAAGATTTTCCAAATGATTTTATTTGTATGTTAGTACTGCTGCCTATGACCATCATTTCTTTCTCCTTGGCAATTATAGTCAATCCTCAACTTTTTCCAGGGACATATTCCTAAAAAGTTGTAAAAGTAAAAACCAACCAACAAACAAAAAATGAATGTCCTCACAAACACCAAAAACTGTAATCTTTCATTAGGAGTTGTGGAAAATATACTTTTCAGCATATAATTTTTTTCACTGTAACTTTTATTTTTTTATTTTAAAATTTTTGATCTTTATTAATTTGTTTGTTTACTCTTAGTTTACAGGATTCAATTCCACAATTCCTTGAGTTTCAAATTTTCTCCTCCCTCCCTTCCACCTCCACCCCAATGGCAGCATACAACCAAGTATAGGATCTGCAAATAGTTTCACATTAGACATAAGTCAGGGTATGAAGAATGATTGTATCAGATAGAATGAATAATGGGAAAGATGAAACAAAATCAAACAAGAAAAAGACAGAGAGCAGGTAGTTTACTTAAATCTGCTTCAAACTCTATTCTTTCCAGTTCTTTCTCTGAATGTAGATATTTATCTCTATCATGAGTCTTTTGGAGATGACTTATAACCCTACATTGCTGAGAAGAGTCCAGTCTATCAAAGTTGGTCATCACACATATGTTGTGCCTGTAATTGTGTACAAATTTCTCCTAGTTCTGCTCTTTTCACTCAGCATCAGTTCATATAAGCCAATCCAGGTAAATATGAAGTCCATCTGCTCCTCATTTCTTATAGCACAGTCGTATTCCATTACATTCATATACCGCAACTTGTTTAGCCATCCCCAATTGATGGGTATTCCCTTAATTTCCAATCCTTTGCCACCACAAAAAGAGCTGCTATAAATATTTTTGTACATATGGGCCTTCCTCCCACTTCTATGATCTCTTTGGGATACAACTCTAGACATGGTATTGCTGGGTCAAAGGGTATGAAATTGCTTATAGCCCTTTGGGCATAGTTCCAGATTGCTCTCCAGAATGGTTTAATCAATTCACAACTCCACCAAAAATGAATTAGTGTTCCAATTTGTCCACATCCTCTCCAGCATTTGTCATTTTCCTTTTTTTGCCATCTTAGCCAATCTGACAGGTGAGATGTGGTACCTCAGAGTTGTTTTGATTTGCATTTGTCTGATCAATAGTGATTTAGAACATTTCTTCATATACTTATGGATATCTTTAATTTCTTCCTCTGAAAACTGCCTGTTCATATCCTCTGACCATTTATCAATTGGAGAATGACTTGTATTCTTATGGATTTGACTCTATTCTCTGTATATTTTAGAAATGAGCCCTTTATCAGAGACATTGGTTGTAAAAATTCTTTCCCAATTTTCTACTTCCCTCTTAATCTCGGTTACATTGGCTTTGTTTGTACAGAAGCTTTTCAATTTCATGTAATCAAAACTATCCATTTTGCATTTTATAATGCTTTTGTTTGATCACAAAGAATTTCCCTCTCCATAAATCTAACAGGTAAACTATTACTCTCTGCATATAATTCTTGATAAAAAATATTAATTCTAATGATATGCACTTTCCTACCACAATAACCAGGAAATAATGCTTAAAAATAAAAGATAGAGGATTACTTCTGACTGAATTAGGAAAAGCAGGGATAAATATGTCAGAAGAACCTCAAAATAAAAAAAGGAGGAAGGGCAACCTGACATCTTTAATCTCCAGTTACACTCACTGCTTGAAGTGTTCTCAGATGGAAAGCACATGCCCGAGGATGGGTAGATGTAGCCTGGCCCAGCCTGGCTCAGCTCAGTGCAGAGCAGGATGCTCACTTGATCATGGGAGCTTCAATGAAAGGGAACATCAAGCTTCTCTCTTTTTTTTTTTCTCTAGGGCCAACTTGAAAGTGAAAATGAGATTATTAATAAAATCAATCAAATGCTTGAAGTCTGTAAAGTTGAATGGACAAATGTTGGTAAAATGTTTACTAACAAGGTGTTTTCTGTTGTCTTTGTCTTTTTCAATATATTGACACTGATAAAAATTCTATATAAAATTCTGAAGACTTTCCCATTTATCACTGTTGATTTAAATAACTCAGGATCTCACTATTTCAGTTGCATTAATGAGCTATTTTGTGTTGCTGTTTTTTTCTTGTGTTTTTCACAATTTTTTTCATTGTCCTCACAAGTCTGGTTTGTTTGGTCTGTTTGACTTTACATAGACAGCTAATTCATTAATAATTCTCACATCAGTAGTCATCAGTAGTAAGTCTTTTCTAGTCTATTGAAATGTTTCCTTTCGGTGATGTCAATTGGTACTCATCATCAATTACAATATTAGAAAAGAAAAATAATTAAATATATCAAGGTACAGAAATCTCTTCCCAGACACTCTCATGTGAAGCTAGCAGACATCCACCACTGAGGCTTTTCTTATCAATGACCTTGAAATATGTTTTTCTGTATTGATATATCTGAGGTGAATCATGAACTCAAAGCACTCTGACTAGTATCTTTTTTTTTAAATTACTTTATTCTTAACTTAAGAAATTTTTTAAAAAGCATTTGCATAACATGGAATAGAACAGAAAAAAGATAATTGCAGATGAAACTACAAATCTAGTAAGAATAATTTGTAATTCTTTTAAAATATATGATAAAGTTATATGTATCTTTCTTTTTTTTTCCTTCCTTCCTGTGCCCACCCTAGAAATGGCTACCATTAGACACAAATGTGTGTGTTTGTGTGTGTGTGTGTGTGTGTGTGTATGTAAAACCATTCTATACATATCTATACATATTTATTTGGATACAGAGAGCGTCTTTCTTCAATTATCCTTTGTAGTTATTTTGAGTACTTATAATAGTCAAAATGACTTAGTCACTCAAAGTTGTTCTTAAAATAATATTGCTGTTTATAATATAAGATACTGTGTATAATATTCTATTGGTTCGACTGATTTGAGTCTTCATTATATCATGCAAATAAATCTATGTTTTTCTAAGATCATTAAGTTCATCATTACTTTTTTTTTCCAAATGCTTTATTAACTTCTGTTTTACATCATTTCTGCCAGATTTTGAGTTACAATTTTCCCCCATTTTCCCCCTACCCACCACCCCAGAATAGTAGTCCCACAGGATATCCCTTCCTCCAATCTGCTCTCTCCCATGTTTTCTCCCATACCCCCTTTGACTTTTCCAGCAGGGCAAGGTGAATCACTGTGCCCCAATGCCTGCACATCTTATCACCCAATTATATGTAAAATAGTATTAATAATAGTATTTATGTATTTTTAAAACATTTGATTTTAAAATTTCAAATTACAGGTTCCTTCCCTTCCTCCCTCTTCACCCATCCTCATTGGGAAGATAAGCAATTCAGTATATGTTGAACATGTGTAGCTATGCAAAACATTACGATAGTAGATATATTGTAAAAGACTATATTTCCCTCGCTCCTATCCCACCTCCCACCTGGTCCACTCCCCACTTTGATCATATCCCTTTTCAAAAGTGAGTGCTTCCAACTTCCGTCCCACCCAGCCTGCCCTCCCTTCCATAATCTACCTCCACCCATCCCTCTCCCTCCCAGTCTAGTGTAGGGTGAGATATCCCATTTAGTGTGTATGCTATTCTCTCCCTGAGCTAAATTCAATGAGAATAATATTTTGCCTTTTTGCCTTTCTGTTCTTGCCCTCCCCTGCAAACACTTTCCCCTGCCTATTCTACATGAGATAGTTTACCCCATTCTGACTCTCCCCATCTCCTCTCTTTATGTTCCTCTCTCACCTCTCAATTTCACCCCATAAGTATCATCCCTTCCCATTAAATTCCACCTGTGCCCTCTATCTATGTATACCTGTAAACATATATACACGCATTCACATATGTATTCATGTGCCCATATACACTTCTTCAGCTATTTTCAGACTGATAAAAGTTTCATCAGTTACAATTATTGTTTTTCCATATAGGAATGTAAATAGTTCAACTTTGATAACTTCCTTTTGATTTATTTTCCCTGATTACCTTCTCAAGCAACTCTTGCTTCTTTTGTCTGAATGTCAAATTTTCTATTCAAGTATCATTTTTTCCTTAAGAATGCTTGAAAGTCCTCTATTCCACTGTATGACAATATTTTCCCCTGAAACATGGTACTCAATTTTGCTGGGTAGGTGATCCTTGGTTTTAATCCCAGCTCCTTTGACCTCTGGAATATCATATTCCAAAACCTTCAATCCCTCTGTGTAAAAGCTGCCAGATCCTGTGTTATGCTGATTGTGTTTGCACAATATTGAAATTGTTTCTTCCTGGCCCTTGTAATATTCTCTCCTTGATCTGGGAATTCTGGAACCTGGCTATAATATTCCTGAGAGTTTACTTTTTAGGCTCTTTTTCAGGAGGTGATCAGTGGATTCTTTCAACCTCTATTTTGCCCTCTGGTTCTAAAATGTCAGGGCGATTTTCCTTGAGAATTTCTTGAGGGATGATTTCTAGATTCTTTCGTTGATCATGGCTTTCAGGTAGTCCAATAATTTTTATATTATCTCTCCTGGATCTATTTTCCAAGTTAGTGGTTTTTCCCATGAGATATTTCACATTGACTTCTATTCTTTAATTTGTTTGGATCTGCTTAAAAGCATCTTGATTTCTCATAAAGTCACTATCGTCCATTTGCTCCAGTCTAATTCTGAAGGAATGACTCTCCTCAGTGAGCTTTTGAGATTATTTTTCCATCTGGCAAATTCGGCTTTTTAAGGCATTCTTCTCCTCATTGCCTTTTTTTTTCTGTACCACTAGTTCATTGTTCCTCTATCAAGAAATAGGAAATATGATTCATCATCAGTCTTCCACAGTTGTGACTATTCAGTGCATTGATCAGCATTCTGAATTCTTACAAAGTTGTTTTTCTTTATAATGTTTTTATTACAGTACGTACAGCCTTTCTCTCTTTTTTTTTAAACAAATGCTTTATTAACTTCTGTTTTACATCATTCATTTCCACCAGATTTTGAGTTACAATCATTTTCCCCCCATTATTCCCCTACCCAACCTCCCAGAATAGTAGTCCCACAAGATATCGCTTCCTCCAATCTTCTCTCTCCCATACCCCCATCGACTTTTCCATTAGAGGAAGGTGAGTCTTTGTGTCCCAATGCCTGCACATCTTATCTCCCTATTACAAGTAAAAGAGTATTAATAATAGTATTTATATATATTTGAAACATTTAATGTTACGACCTCGAATTTCAGATCCATTTCCTTCCTCCCTTGTCACCCATTCCTTCTTGGGAGATAAGTAATTCAGTATATGTTGTACATGTCTAGCTATGCAAAACATTATCATAGTAGATATATTGTACAAGGCTGCTTATAATTCCCTCCCACTCATCCCACCCCCCACCTGGTCCATTCCCTACATGATCCTGTCCCTCTTCTATAGTGGGTACTTCCAACCTCCCCTCACCCCAAGGATGCCCTCCCATCCATCATCCCTCCTCTCATCCCCCATCCCCCTATCCTGCTGCAGGTTGAGATATCCCATTTAGTATGTATGTCATTTTCTCCCTGAACCAAATTCAATGTGAATGGGGTTTTGCCTTTTTAGCCTTCCTTATTCTCCCCCTCCTTTGCAATCACTTCCCCTTGCTTCTTCTACATGGGATAGTTTACCCTACCCTGTCTCTCCCCATCTCCTCTTGCCACTTTCCTCTCTCACCTCATAATTTCATCCCTTGAGTATTCTCCCTTCCCAACAAATTCAACCTATGCCCTCTATCCATATATAACTGTAACCATATACACACATATTCACATATGTATTCATATGACCACACACCCTTCTTCCATTATTTTCATAGTGAGAAAGATATGATCAGTCACAGTTATTGCTTTTCCATATAGGAATGTAAATAGTTCAACTTTGATAATTTCCTTTTGATTTCTTTTCCCTGATTACCTTCTCAGGCATCTCTTCCTTCTTGTGTCTGGGTGTCAAATTTTCTATTCAATTCTGGTTTTTTCCTCAAGAATGCTTGAAAGTCCTCTATTCCCCTGATTACCTTCTCAGGCATCTCTTCCTTCTTGTGTCTGGATGTCAAATTTTCTATTCAATTATGGTTTTTTCCTCAAGAATGCTTGAAAGTCTTCTATTCCACTGAATGACCATATTTTCCCCTGAAACAAAATACTCAGTTTTGCTGGGTAGGTGACCCTTGGGTTGATTCCCAGTTCTTTTGCCCTCTGGAATATCATATTCCATGCCTTTGGATCCCTTAGTGTAGCAGCTGCCAGGTCCTGGGCTATTCTGATTGTGTTTCCACAATATTGTAATTGTTTCTTCCTGGCCGCTTGTAGTATTTTCTCCTTGATCTGGGGATTCTGGAACCTGGCTATAATATTTCTGGGAGTTTTCTTTTTGGGATCTTTTTCAGGAGGTGATCGGTGGATTCTTTCAACCTCTATTTTGCCCTCTGGATCTAAAACATCAGGGCAGTTTTCCTTGAGAATTTCTTGAAGGGTGATTTCTAGGTTCTTTCTTTGATCATGGCTTTCAGGTAGTCCAATAATTTTTAAATTGTCTCTCCTGGATCTATTTTCCAGGTCAGTGGTTTTTCCCATGAGATATTTCACATTGCCTTCTAATCTTTCATTTGTTTGGATCTGCTTAACAGCATCTTGATTTCTCATAAAGTCATTAGCTTCCATTTGCTCCAGTCTAACTCTGAAGGAATGAATCTCCTCAGTGAACTTTTGAGATTCTTTTTCCATCTGGCAAATTCGACTTTTTAAGGCATTCTTCTCCTCATTGCCCTTTTGGGCCTCCTTTGCCATTTGAGTTAGTCTATTTTTTAAGGTGTTGTTTTCCTCAGTCAGGCTGTTGACCCTCATTTCATACTTTTCCTGCATCCTTCTCATTTCTCTTTCCAATTTTTCCTCCACTTCTCTTATTTGATTTTTAAAGTCCTTCTTAAGGTCCTCTATGGCCTGCAACCCGCTCATGTTTTCCCCTGGGGCTTTTGGAGCAGGACTTCTGACCTCACAGTCCTTTTCCTGCTCTATGCCCCCAAAATAGGAGTCTAGGGTTGCATTTTTCTGTTTCCTTTGCCTTGGCATGTTGCCACTTAATTGCTTGACATTTGGGCTTGTTGCCACACTATGGCTTTAAGGCCAGCTAGAGGAATTTTCGTCCCGAACGTGTGGGGGGCAACTTCCGTTTCTGGCAAGCTGTAAACCCACCCACAACTTCCACCCTAGATCACAATCCAGATCCAGGGAGGTTAAAGCAAGAGCGATTACCCCCCAAGACTGATCGCTGGATCTCCCTACAAATTTGCAGGCTGGGAGCGGGAGCTGCCTCTGAAAACTACAAAATGGAGTTTGTCCTCAGCGGCTTCTAGCCCCCAGGGGAGGGAGCTGATGCATTCCCCAAATACAGGTCCCAAAGTCCATAGGACACTAACCTCTTACTTTGTCCTAGGCATGTCTATGTTGATAATTCTGGAGTCGCCACAGCTCCTGGTGTTCTGGGGTTCCTCCACCTGGCTGTTGGCCCTGCTTCCCTGGGGCTAAAACCTCGGCTCATGCGTACCTGGGCTCGGCTCGGCTCCTGCGCTCTGCACCCTGCCAGGTCCCAGACCTCTGTGCTGGTCCTTCCTGCAGGGTTGCTGGGCTGTCCTCAGCGGGAGGTTAGCTTCTCTGTGTTGTTCTGTGGGTGCTGGGCTCCAGAAGTTGTTCAGTGTCCCCTTTTACATAGTTTGTGGGGAATCTGGGGGCAGAGAGGCTTGGACGAGCTGTTTCTACTCCGCCATCTTGGCTCCTCCCCTCCTCATTGCCTTTTTATGACCCTTTTACAATTTGTGTTGGTCTATTTTTTAAGGTGTTATTTTCCTCAGTCAGGCTGTTGACTCTAATTTAATAATTTTCTTGCTTCTTTCTCATTTCTCTTCCCAATATTTCCCCTACTTCTCTTATCTGCTTCTTAAGGTCCTCTATGGCCTATAACCAGCTCATATTTTTAATTTTGGACTTTTGGTGCAGGAGCTCTGACCTCACAGTCCTCCTCCTGTTCCATTCTTCCATCCTCCTTTCCCCCCAAATAGGAGTCTAATGTTGAATTTTTCTCTCTATTTTGTTTCCTTTGCCTCTGCATGTTGCCACTCAATTACTTGACTTTTGGGCTTGTTGCCACAGTAGGACTCTGCCACCAGCCAGGGGAGCTTCCATCCCAAACCCTGGGGTTTTCTCAGCTACCGGATGTATCAGTTGGCTGGCCTCTCCGAAACCTCCACACACTCTGGCAAGCTGGACACACACCCCAAGATCTCCACCCCAAACTGCAATCCAGATCCAAAATTGTTAAAGCAAGAATGATTACCCCCCATACTGATCACCAGATCACCCTACAGTCCATAGGCCAGGAGCTGAAGCTGCAACACGGCGGGCTGCTCTGTGGCTAATCAGAGTCTTCTCACCCCCAGGGGAAGAAGCTGACTCCTCTCCCAAAAAGTCCCAAAGTCCAAAGGACACTGACCTCTCACTTTTTCCTAGGCCTCTATGTGTTGATAATTCTGGAAATGCCACAGCTGCTGGTGTTCTGGAGTCCCTCCAGCTGGTTGCTGGTATGGCTGTCTTGGGGCTAAAACCTCTGACTCATGTTTGCCTGGGCTGGGCTCCCAGAGCTCTGTGCTGGCCCCTCCCTGCTGGGCTGCTGGGCTGTCCTCAGTGGGAGGGTATCTTTTCTGTGTCATTTTGTGGGTTCTGTAGCTCCAGAGGTTGTTCAGAGTCCCCCTTTTACATAATTTTTAAGTGGTGTTGGCCAGAGCTCTGTGGAAGTGCTCTTTCTCTTTCACCATCTTGACTCCTCCCCTGAGTTCATCATTTCTTATAACACAGTAGTATTCCATCACAATCATATACCATAACTTGTCAGCCATTCCACAATTAATGGGCACCCCTGCAATTTCCAGTTATTTGATATCACAGAGGGAACTGCTATAAACATTTTAAAATACATAGGTTTTTTTTTTGGTTGTTGTTGTTGTTTTCCCCCTTTTGCTTCATCTTTGGAAATCAAAATAGGAGTGGTATTTCTGGGTCAAAGGACATAGGTTATTTAATTACTATTTGGGCATAATTATAGATTGTTTTCTAATATTGCTGGATCTGTTCATAATTCTCCCAACAAAGAATTAGTGGACCAGTTTTTCATCATCCCCTCCAACATTTATCAATGTCACCTTTAATCATTTTTAGCCGTTCTGATAGATGTAAAATTATATCTCAAAGTTGTTTTAAACTTATTTATCTGATTAATACTGATTAGATCATTTTATGTGACTATAAATTGTTTTGATTTATACATAAGAAAACTGCCTGCTCATATCCTTTGACCATTTATAAATTGATCAAATTCTTATTGATTTTGCAAAGTACTTTATATATTTGAGATAGGAGACTTTTATCTGAGAATCTGCTTATAATTTTTTCCGAAATTTTCTTTTTTTTCCATGTGATCTTGGCTACACTGGCTTTACTTTCAAAAGCCAAACCAAAACAAACCAAAACAAAACTTTTAAAATTTTAATATAATAAAAATTATCCATTTTACATCTAACTTTACTATCTCTTGTTTATTCATAAATTCTTCATCTAAACCTCCTTCCTTTACATTTTTTATCAGTTCCTTTGATATTTTTTTTTATGTTTTCTTCTTCCAAATTAATTTTATTATTATATTTTCTGATTTGGTAAATTATTTTTGGTAATCTAATTGTGGTGACATTGAATATATAAATTAGTTTAGCCAAAATTGTCATTTTATTCTATTGGCCCTGTTTACCCATGAATAATTAATATTTCTCTAATTATGTAAATCTGATTTTATTTGTATAAAAAGTTAAAAAAACATGTTTATATAGTGCCCCAAGTATTTTATACTGTCTATTTTTTTAATGATGTATCTCTTACTATCTCTTCTTACAGGGTTTTGTCTGTCATAAGGAATATTGATGATTTATGTGAATTTATAGTCTACTACTTTGCTAAAATTTTTGTTTCAACTACCTTTTTAATTGAACATTTGGGATTTTAAAAGTTTATAATTTCAAAAGTTTTTTTTACCTCATTCCCTCTACTGGATCTTTTATTTCTTTTTCTTCTCTTAGTGCTATTGCTAAGATGTCCAATACAGTGTTTAATATTGGTGAGAGTTAGCATCATTGTTTTGCATCTCATCTTACTGGGAATGGTTCTAGTTTATCCCCATTACAAATACTGCTTGCTGATGGTTTTACGTAAATGATTTTTATTAATTTAAGGAAAAACCTATTAATATTTTCATTTTTAATATAAATGAGTGTTTTAATATAAATGAGTTTTGTATCTATTGATATAATCATGATTTTTAAAAAATTTTAGTATTGGTATAAACAATTATGTTAATAGTTTTCCTTATGCTAAACAATCCCTTCATTCCTGGTATAAATCCCACTTGATCATAATGTATAATGTTTTTTTAATATATTATAATCTTTTAGGTTGTACTTTATTTAGGATTTTTGCATTCATATTCATTAATGAAATTGGTTTATAATTTTATTCTCTGTTTTTATTCTTCCTGGTTTAGGTATCAGTGTCATGTTTCCTTAATAATAAACAGATTTTTGGTAGGATCCCTTCTCTGCCTATTATTCTAAGTAATTTATTTAATATTGGAATTAGTTGATCCTTAAATGTTTGATAGAGTTAACTTGCAAATCCGTCTGGTCCTCGTGCTTTTCTCTTAGGAAGTTCATTGATAGCCTGTTCAATTTCTCTTTCTGAAATAGGTCATTTTGGATATTCCATTTCCTCTTCTACTATCCTAGGGAATTTATATTTACCCTATTATGCTTCTCTTGAGTCTTGTAGTTGGATGTCATATTTTCTGTTTAGCTCTGGTCTTTTAACCAGGACTATTTGAAAATTCTCTAGTTCATTTGTTGTCTATTTTTTCTCCTTAAAGGATTATATTTAATATTCCTAGGTTAGTTTTCTTAATTGTAACCCTTACTTGTCTGTCTTAATGGAATATCATATCCCAAGCCTTTCACTCCTTTAACATGAAAGTGCTAAATCACGGGTGATCCTGACTGTGGCTTTATGATATTTGAGTTATTTCTTTTTGGTTGTTTGAAATATTTTCAGAATATGATTGGTGGATTATTTCAATTTCTATTTTACCCTATGGATCTAAAATATCAGGGCAAGAATTTTTGCTATAATTTCTTGAAATACGATGCCTAGACTCTTTTTTATCATGACTTTCAGCTACATGATACTTCTTAAATTATCTCTACTCAGTCAATTTTCCAGGTCACTTGTTTTTTTTTTTTCCTTTGAGATATTTCACTTTTTCTTTTAGTTTTTCCATTCTTTTGACTTTGTTTTATTTTTATTTTTTATATACATTAATTTATTAACAACAATATGAGTCTGTAATTTATGTTGATTTAGAAATTACTGATTCTTGATTAATTTGTCTTTTACTTCCTCAGAGGAAATAAGTATATCTGTTAGGGGTTGTAAAGATACTTGAGTAGAAGGTAAAAGTAAAGAAGTAGATACCCAAGAAAGACTAGCATCATTCACTTGTTCAGGGGAAAGGGAAAAGTCATCACCCTGAAAGCAGAGAAAATCAGTTCCTTTCAAGCAGCCTGAGAAAGGAGCAGTTTGATTAACATAATTCAGATCCGTTTGATTGTTACAGGTAATACATATACATTGGGGTTCTACCTCATATAACATAGAGAAATTAGAAGCAGGATATAAAGTTACATCACAGAGATTGATGAGTGATTCAATCAACAGGGCTCCATCTGTCTAGTGATCATGCAACACACTTTACCATTGCTCGTAGTAAAACAATCAGATAAAAAATTAGTATTATTATAATGGTCAACATAATTCCCATGTATATGAGGTATAGCAAAATAAGAACACAGAACAAAAGGAATAACACGAAATGCACACATTATATAAAATGAGATCTGATAATGCTTTATAGTTCCTACATTGTATCTTCACATTTGAAGTTCTGAAATTCTAATGAAATCCAATTGGTCTTTGGTATATATAAGGAAAACATGTTATGCCATAATTTGTCATTTTGCAAACTCAATTGTTTTTGCACATTCTGTATGAAAGTATATGTATTTTATAGTGAATAAGCAGAACAACTGAACTATTCTCAAATTAGATAAAGCAGAATCAGTGAACAATTGGAAAAAATCCTTGCGATAGTCTAATGTATGTTGGTGGGTAGGATCATTGTGGGTAACCATTGGGCGTTAATTGTCAATGCCTGAGAAACATCTTTCCTATCACTGCACGGCTAAGGTCTCAAGACCTACACTATTTGCTATACCCAAACCTGTTCCTGCTCCACCAAGTAGCATATCATACCATGCCCTGTTTTTCCAATTACATTGTAGAACAGGGAAAGAAATATTGAAATGTTGTATGGTTTTGATAATTTTGTGTCATATTCACACAACTCTTTGGTATCTTTGCAATATGATTCCAAGTGGAGTAAGGCACATAAGTAGATATAGGTGTATATGTATAAGTAGATATAGGTATATATAGTTGGCCCACCATCCCCAGTTATATATTTGAGATCCATTTAAGCTAAATATTATAAGGGCGTGGCTCTTAAAACTGCCACCTGACCATTAAACACAGGGACACTGTTATCAGCATATTTTGCATACACAGGGATTAGACTGGGGCTATAAAGACATTAGATTGCAACATGTAATAGATACTGCAGATGAAACATTCCAAGTAAGAATTTACCATCTGACTCCTGTCTACAGGATGTGTCCTCTTCCACATTTCCATATCTGGGTTCATAAGGATAATATTTGTAGTGATGTGCAGAAATAATGCTGGGCATGTGTGGTTGTCTTGTTGCCTGCTGCACATAATATTCACCCATCCAAAATATAAAGTATTATTGGTGTTCAGTAGCATAGTTCTGTTGACTTGGATGTTTATTGGCATCAGCCGTGCTCCTGGAGTCCATGAATCCCCTATCATCCAGTATCCAAGAATAACAGTATGTAAAAGAGCCTTTAGTTCTGGGAACAGGGCCCCTTCTCAGAAGAGGGGAGAGGAAGAAAGGAGAAATTTTGGAACTCAAAATCCCATCCAGGAAGTGAGAGGTCCACAGGTGTTACATATTGCATACTTTTTCCCTAATGCATTGATCGGTTGTTCTGGCTTTTCCCTCTCTCTGTTCCATAACATGGTACATGGAAATGCCCCTTTCACCACCCGTTGGCTGAAACCTCTTTCATAGCAACTTAGACACTAAAAGGACGCTCAGGATTGATCAATGTGTAAGATGGAGATAATGGAGTGGAGGGGTGGAGTGTGGATAGAAAGGGGAATGGAAATGGGTGAGGAACATGCAGACCTGCCCCTGCTTGCCTCACTAGCATCCTCCCTGTTTTTTCTTAATGTCTCATGGAATCATTAGCTTTCATTAACTCAATTTTAATTTTTAAATAATTATTACCCTCAGTGAGCCTTTGTACTTTTATATCCATTTGGCCAATTTTGCTTTTTAGGGGGTTCTTTTCTTGCATGAATTTCTCTCTCTCTCTCTCTCTCTCTCTCTCTCTCTCTCTTTTATTACCCTACCATTAGTTAATTCTGTTTTTTTAATGTTTTTTCCTTCAGCATTTTTATGCTTCTTTCTCCAAGCTGTTAATTCTCTTTTTATAATTTTCTGATATCACTCTTGTTTCTTTTTCCTTTTTTCTTCTATCATTCTTATCTCTTTCTTATTTCTTCCAATAAATTTTGTTGGGCTTGTGTCCAATTAACGTTTCTCTTTATTGTTTTTGTTTCTGAGTTTATGTTATATTCCTTCCTTTTCCATAGTAGTAGTTGTTTTATGATCAATTTTTTTTGTTTCAGCCTATTTCTTGACTTCAAACTTTATGATAATTTTGGGCTCTTCTCACCTTGGGATGAGGAGGCAATGTTCCAATCTTTAGTTTTTGTTTTTTGGTGGGGATACATGTTGCTTTTTTCAGATTTATTTCTGGAGGTCTTCAAGTTTTTGGTTCTCCTAAGGTGGTGTGATGTGGGGAAACTTGTGGTCATTGCTCTCCTGTTCTGCGGTCTTGTCCCTACTCAGGAAGGGACCCTGTTTCTATCCACCCATAAATCCTTGTGCTCCTCTTGTTCCAGGAAGTATGACCAAGCTCTCTCTCTCTTGCAGCTTCAAGTAATTTTATTCCTTTCTGCCTTAAAATAACAACCAAGGCCCTTGCTCTCTTGTGACTGATGATTGCTCCTCTATGCCCTGGAACTGTGGCCCAGAATTGTTTATGGGCAATAGAGCTGTCAATCAGCACCAGCTTCACCAAGTACCAGCAAAGTATGCCCTGTAATAATTTTCTGACCAGTTATCTGATGCCCTTACTGTATCTGGACTGAGAGTTCCAGTAGCTACTACTGCTGCTCTTGCTGATAACTCCATGGCTCATGGCTGGGACTGCTGCTGTGTGGGTTCTGGGTTAGCCACCATCTTGGTATCATGGAGGTGCCAACCTTCTAAGTTGTCTTAGGCTAGAAAAATGTTTTGTTGCCTCTATCACTCCAAACTTTGATTTTAGATGTTATTTTAAAGTTATTTGGAGAGGAATATTGTGAGAGTTCAACTAAGCTGCTACCTCTCCTTTGTCATCTTGACTCTTGTAGCAGCCAGCACCCCAATATCCCCAGGGTGACTGCCAACACAGGTTCTTAGATCTGCTTTTCAAAAGGAAAGCAACTCAAAATGGATTAACAAGTTTACTTTAATCAAACAAACACACATTACCTAGTTCAGGGGAAAAAGTTCAGCACCCCAAACTTCAGAGTTACAGAATTTACAGATCAAACAGACAGACTTCCAAACTGTCCAACCATTATATCAATACCAAATCACAGTTACCAGAGAGGGAAGCATCAACATCTGGGTTTTCAAAGCCGGGGGCTCTCAACAATGGCTTCCCAGAGTCTCATCTGTTCAAATCACACAACACTTCTCAAAGTGAGCCCCAAAGCAAAGCCTCTCATCAGAGTTTATATAGCCTTCTCCTGGCTCAGAGAATGTAACAACCTTCTTGACCCACTGCCCAATCACAAAGTATCAAGGTGTGGGCTTTCCTGAAAAACAAGCCTCCCATCACAGGCTCCAGGTGCACTTAAGCTAGGGGCAGGGAAGATCTTTAAATTTGCATTTCCATTACAACTCTTCCCCTCAATGGTCACTTTTTAAAGAAAATTTCAATTAAAAGAATAATGTGTATTTTCCACTTTCCATTTGCAGCTCTGCTTGATCTGAAATACATGGAACAAGAGTGTAGCTATACTATCCCTCCCACCTCCCTCCCGTCCCCACACATTGCCTCTGTGTCCTTCCTTCCTCCTCCTCCCCTGATTTCCAGCTTCCTTTTTTGTGTATGTGTTTTTTTCTCCCACTAGAGTTTAAGCTCCTTGAGGGCAGGAAATATCTTTGTTTTTTTCTTATTTGTACTTCCATGCTTACTTCACCAATGTTTACTGAACTGAATTGAAATTGCTTTATAGAATAATCAAATGGATTCTCAATTGCATTAACAATAAGTTAGTATGCATTGTTGTTGCTGCTGCTGCTGCTGTTGTTGTTGAGTCTTTTCAACTGTATTCAACTCTTTGTGATACCATTTGAGATTTTCTTGCCAAAGATACTGGAGTGGTTTACCATTTCCTCCTCTAGTTCTAGGGACTGAGGCAAACATTTTCAATGACTGCCCCAGGGAATGTGTTGGCTTGAATGTAGTGATACACTTGAATGTATTTAAATTACATTTATAATTATATATAATATATAATTTAATCATAACTTAGTCTTTTAGACTACCATTCTCATTTTTGAAGCTGGTAGTGTTGAGTCTCTATCACTTTCTCTGGGTGCTATACATATTGGAATAGCTTCTTTTATATATCTCAAAGTAAAAGCCTTTGTAAAGGTTTGGGAAGTCTAGCAACAATATATTTGCTATACCTCCTTAATAAAAGTGGTTGACATGTACCTTTCTTGCAACTTTGAACATTTTGAATATTCAAACAACAGATTGACATCAAAATGTTGTCATAATAAGATTCAACTCAGACTTAGGTGGCTCTAGGCTGAAAGGATTTCCTACTCTTTTTATACTTCTCTCTAGTAAAACCAATTTTCATAGTGGAAACACTTTAGTCACATTCTGGGGCATGTATTTAAAGGGAATGGAGAGGCAAGAGTTTCTTTTGAATAGAATTGCTGAGAGTAGCAGAATCATCTCTGTACTAAAGGGAAAAGAATAAGTGGTATATTAGAAAGATCACTGGTTTCAGAAGCAGAGAAGATATATTCAAGTCCCTTGACACTTATTCATTGTGTGACCAGGCAATTTACTTATTATTTCTCTACTTCATTTTCATCTGAAAAATGGTAATAAAAATATCTACTTACCTCATCGTAGGTAGGGTATAGAGGGATTATTAGCCAACAGAAGCTATATTATTAGCCTCATCTGAATACTTTGGGATCTCTTTGAGGAAAAAAACATAAGGGATCCATAAAGACACCAATTAAAATTAAAATATCAGTTTGAAGAAGCATGGTGAAGTGGAAAGAATTCTGGTTTGACAGTGAGATGACCTAGGTTTACATTCTCTCTATGCCATTTATTTGCTATCTGTATGCCTATTGACAAATAATTTAACCTTTCGAGGTTTCAATTTCCTCATCAGTAAAATGAGGAAGTTGGACTATAGGTAACCTCTGTGTATATAATCTCATTGACCTTGAAATGTGGGAAGTCACTTTTAAGCATTAAATTATTGTGACTATGAATCTAAATTTAACTAAAGAGGAATGTGTCCTAGAGACCTGCTTCTATATTGAAATGATATTTGTAACACTAATGGTACCTAAACCTCCAGGAGACATTATTACCAATGGCCCTTTTTTATATTAATGAAGAATCTTCTAGGAGCCGATGAGGAGAGAAAATTTATGCTTAATTTTTATGAGTCATAAAACATTCAAGCAACTTAAATTTTTGTAATCATTTAAACCTTGGGCTATATTGCATCTGGTTAGAAGTATATGACTGATGAAGAACATTCTGATAACTGAGATTTCATTAAAAAGAAAAAGGAGCAATTTTGAAGAATGATATTGAATTTCCCCTTGCATCAGTACTCAGAATTGGTCTCTTTAATATAGGATCACAATAATCATATTTCCTTACAGAAAATACAGTTCCTTGGATAATGGATTGTGCATAGGAGAAACTATACAACATCATGTGAAAAATGATTGGGGACACTACTCTGACAGGTCATAAAATAATTATACACTGGAGAGCTCAATCTCTATCTTTAGTGACTTCAGAAATTTCTTTAAAGTATTACTAAGAAAGTGAATCTTGTCTTTATGTTCATAATAGACTTGAAAATAAAAGAAGATAATTGATATATCACTTTCTGATAAATAACAATATAGGAAAACCAAGGAATTAATTATTTATGTCAAGGAGTACAAATATTACCTGAAAGGAATCTAGTATAAACACAATCACCAGCAAATGAAGACATTATCAAAGAAAGTAAGAAAGCATTTTTAGATTTTGGTAAATTTCATCTTTCTTTCACATTGTAGACTTTCAAATACTTAAAAATAGCTATCCTGAGGCAGAGCCAAGATGGCGGAGTAGAAACAGCTCATCCAAGCCACTCTGCCCCCAGATTTCCTCCAAACTACGTAAAAGGGGACTCTGAACAACTTCTGGAGCCCCAGCACCCACAGAACAACACAGAGAAGCTAACCTCTCGCTGAGGACAGCCCAGCAGCCCTGCAGGAAGGACCAGTGCACCACCGGCAGCACAGCACACAGTGCTCAGGGAGCCAAGCCCAGGCCAACCTGAGCAGCAGTTTTAGTGACTATATCACATTAAGTCTTTACTTGAACTTATCATTTAATGAGCCAACTCCATTGCAATTTATTTGCTGACTACTTAGGTAAGATTTTGTATTTTAATAGAGGGCTTTGCTGGTTAGTTTGATGAATATTCCACTTTTGATACATACTAACTATATGACCCTAGACAGGTCACTTAAACTCTCTGAGCTTTAGGCAATTCTC
Source organism: Gymnobelideus leadbeateri (assembly GCA_011680675.1). Taxonomy (NCBI): domain Eukaryota; kingdom Metazoa; phylum Chordata; class Mammalia; order Diprotodontia; family Petauridae; genus Gymnobelideus; species Gymnobelideus leadbeateri. The sequence continues at coordinate 36,026 of WOXC01005130.1, forward strand.
TAAAACTTTTACTTGTATAATGGGTACTGCCCTAAATTGGTGAGGGAGTTTCCTTACCTGGGAATTTCCTTCACCAGTTAAGTCACTGGCACACTCTCAGTCCCTCTCACATATTTCCCTGATGATATTCTTTGCATTTTTTCAAAGTCTTTATTTGTTAATCTTACAGTCTATCCATACCCATTATGGACCTTTTCTTTTCCCTCTAAGTGACAATTTAAAACATTTCTATCAGTCTTAGTCAAGAGTAGCCTTGAGGCCATATGCATGCCTCTAGGCCCTCAAGTGCAACAGTTTGACTAAATCCAAAGTTCAAAAAACAAATCCCCTCAATAAAAGGATTTGTTCTGTAAAACTTGGACTCAGTAAAAAGGATATACCTGAGGACCTAGAAGGCCACATGTGACCTTGAGGCTGCAGATACCCCACCCCTGGTATTAGTAATTCAACATTTCTAGAAGATGGACCCTTTGTTTCAGAGGGAGTCTGGAGTTTTTAAAGAGGTCTGAAATTTCCTGAAGTCAATCAGGACCACTTTTTTTTTTCCAAATATTTTACGAACTTCTGGTTTAAATCATTCATTTCTGCCACATTTTGAGTTAAAATTTTTCCCCATATTTCCCCTACAAACTACCCCCAGAATAGCAGTCCCACAGGATATCCCTTCATCTAATCTGCTCTCTCACATATCTTCTCCCATACCCCCTTCAACTTTTCTAGTGGGGCAAGGTGAATCTCTGTGCCCCAATACTTGTATATCTTATTTCCCAATTATATGTAAAATAGTATTAATAGTAGTATTTATATATTTTTAAAACATTTGATTTTAAAACTTCGAATTACTGGGGGGCAGAGCAGAGATGGAGGAGTAGAAAAAGCACTTCCAAGGTGCTGTCTCCCATACCACTTGAAAATCATGTAAAAGGGGAATCTGAACAACTTCTGGAGCCCCAGTACCCACAGAATGACACAGAGAAGCTAACCTCCACCTGAGGACAGCCCAGCAGCCCTCCAGGAAGCGGCCAGAACAGTGCTCTGGGAGCGGCCAGTGCAGTGCTCTGGGAGCTGAGCCCAGGCCCGCCTGAGGCCCGGTTTTAGCCCCAGGGCGGCCTGGCCAGCAGCCAGCTGGAGGGACCCCAGAAAACAAGCAGCTTTGGCGATTCCAGAATTATCAACACAGACATGCCTAGGACAAAGTGAGAGGTTATTGCCCTACGGACTTTGGGACCAGTATTTGAGGAATGCTTTGGCTTCTTCCCCTGGGGGAAAGAAGTAGCTGAGGAGACAAGACACAGATACCATTTTGCAGCTTCCGTTGCAGCTTCAGCTCCTGGTGTGCGAACTGTAGTGAGATCCAGTTATCAGTATTGGTGGGTAATCGCTCCTGCTTTAACCTCCCTGGATCTGGATTTCAGTGTGGGGTGGAGGTCTTGGGGTAGGTATCCAGATTGCCAGAGCGTGTGGAGTCTTCACAGAGGCCACCCAACTAATACCTCCTGAAGTTGTGAAGACGCCAACTTTTGGGACTGAAGCTCCCCTGTCTGGTGGCAGTGTCCTACTGTGGAAAAAAGCCCAAAAGTCAAGTGGCAACATGCCTAGGCAAAGGAAACAAAATAAAGAGAAAATGCAGCATTAGACACCTATTTTGGGGCCAAAGAGGATGGAAGCATGGAACAGGAGGAGGACTGTGAGGTCAAAAATCCTGCACCAAAAGCACCAAATGAAAATATGAGTGAGTTACAGGCCATAGAGGACCTTAAGAAGGATTTTAAAAATCAAATAAGAGAAGTTGAGGAAAAATTGGAAAGAGAAATGAGGATGCAGGAAAAGTATGAAATGAGAGTCAACAGCCTGACTGAGGAAAATAACACCTTAAAAAATTGACTAACTCAAATGGCAAAGGAGCCTCAAAAGGGCAATGAGGAGAAGAATACCTTAAAAAGCCAAATTTGCCAGATGGAAAAAGAATCTCAAAAGCTCACTGAGCAGATTCATTCCTTCAGAGTTAGACTGGAGCAAATGGAAGCTAGTGACTTTATGAGACATCAAGATACTGTTAAATAGATCCAAACAAATGAAAGAATAAAAGGTAATATGTAATATCTCATGGTAAAAACCACTGACTTCGAAAATAGATCCAGGAGAGATAATTTAAAAATTGTTGGACTCCTGAAAGCCATGATCAAAGAAAGAACCTAGAAATCATCCCTCAAGAAATTCTCAAGGAAAATTGCCCTGAAGTTTTAGACCCAGATAGGGAAATAGATGTTGAAAAAATCCACCAAGGGGAAGCTAGGTGGCGCAGGGAGTAGAGCGTCAGCCCTGGAGTCAGAAGGACCTGAGTTCAGATCCGGCCTCAGACACTTAATGCAGACACAAACAAAAACCTAGCCGTGTGACCTTGGGCAAGTTACTTAACCCCAACAACCCTCCAAAAAAAAAGGAAAAAATCCACCAAACACCTCCTGAAAAATATCCCCAAAAGAAAACTCCTAGGAATATTATAGCCAGGGACCAGAATTCCCAGATCAAGGAGAAAATACTACAAGCAGCCAGGGAAAAACAATTTCAATATTGTGGAAACACAATCAAAATAGCACAGGACCTGGCAGCTTCTACACTGAGGGATTGAAGGACATGGAATTTGATATTCTGCAGGGCAAAAGACCTGGGATTAAAACCAAGAATCACTTATCCATCAAAATTGAGTATTTTGTTTCTGGGGAAAATATGGTCATTCAGTGGAAAAGAGGACTTCCAACCATTCTTGAGGAAAAAACCAGAGTTGAATAGAAAATTTGACATTCAGACACAAGGGAAAAGAAATCAAATGGAATTTATCAAAGTTGAACTATTTACATTCCTACATGGAAATACAACTGTGATTGATGAAACCTTTCTTAGTATGAAAATAATTGAAGAAGGGTATATGGGCATATGAATACATATGTGAATGTGTGTATATATGTTTACAGGTATACATGGATAGAGGGAACAGGTTGAATTTGGTGGGAAGGGATGATACTTAAGGGGTGAATTTAAGAGGTGAGAGAGGAAAGTGGCAAGAGGAGATGGGGAGAGACAGGGTAGGGTAAATTATCTCATGTAGAAGAGTCAAGGGGAAGTGGTTGCAGGAGAGGGGAAGAACATGAACTCAAAATGGCAAAACCATATTCTCATTGAATTTGGCTCAGGGAGAGAATGACATGCATACTAAATGGGATATCTCACCCTGCAGGACAGTAGGGGGAAGGGGAATGAGAGTGGGGATGATGGAGGGGAGGGCATTCTGGAGGTAGGGGAGGTTGGGAGTACCCACGTTTGAAGAGGGGCAGGATCAAAGTAGGGAATGGACCAGGTTGGGGGGGTGGGATGGGTGGGAGGGAAATATAAGCAGTCTTTTGCAATATATCTACTATGGTAATGTTTTGCACAGCTATACATGTACAACAATAGCTATACATGTACAACAATACTGAATTATCTTCCCAGAGGGAGTGGGTGATAAGGGAGGAAGGGAATGTATCTGAAATTCGAAGTTTATAATTAAATTTCTCAAATATATATAAACATACTATTATTAATACTATTTTGCACGTAATTGGGAGATAAGATGTGCAGTCATTGGGGCACAGAGATTCACCTTGCCCTAATGGTAAAGTCGAATGGGGTATGAGAGAGGATATGGGAGAGAGCAGATTGAATGAGGGGATATTTTGTGGGACTGCTGTTCTGGGGTGGTGGGTAGGGGTAAAATGGGGAAATAATTGTAACCCAAAATCTGGAATAAATGAATGATGTAAACCAGAAGTTAATAAAGCATTTGTTAAAAAAAAAAAGAAAAAAGAAAAACTTCGAATTACAGATTCCTTCCCTTTGTCCCTTGTCACCCACTCTTACTGGCAAGGTAAGCAGTTTATGTTGTACACGTATAGCTATGCAAAACATTACCATAATAGATTCAAAGACTGACTATATTTCCCTCGCTCCTATCCCACCTCCCACTTGGTCTTTTCCATACTTTGATCCTGTTCCTATTCAAAAGTGGGTGCTTCCAACTTCCATCCCCCCAGCTTGTCCTCCCCTCCATCATCCCACCCATCCCCCTTCATCCCAACTCTCCTGCAGGGTGAGACACCCCATTGAGTATGCATATCATTCTCTCCCTGAGCCAAATTCAATGAGACTAAGGTTTTGCCTTTTTGCTTTCCTGTTCTTCCCCTCCATTGTAACCATTTTCCCTTGCCTCTTCTATATTAGAGAATTTACCCCATTCTGTTTCTCCCCATTACCTCCCATCACACTCCTCTATCACCTCTCAACTTCACCCCTTAAGTATCATCCCATCCTATTAAATTTGACCTGTGCCTTCTATCTATGTATACCTGTAAACATATACACACACTCAAGTATTCATATTTCTTCTATTTCCTTCAACTATTTTCATACTGAGAAAAGTTTCATCAGTGACAGTTATCTTTTTTCCATGTAGGAATGTAAATACTTCTACTCTGATAAGGTCTTTATGATTTCGTTTCCCTGTTTACCTTCTCAATCATCTCTTAGTTCTTGTGTCTGAATGTCAAATTTTCTTTTTAACTCTGTTTTTTTTCATCAAGAATGCTCAAAAGTCCTCTATTCCACTGAATGATCATATTTTCCCCTCAAACATGATACTCAGTTTTGCTGCTTAGGTGTTTCTTGATTTTCATCACAGCTCCTTTGACCTCCAGAATATCATATTCCATGCCTTCAGTGTAAAAGCTGCCAGATTCTCCGCTATCCTGTTTGTGTTTCCACAATATTGGGATTTTTTCTTCCTGCTTGTAAAATTTTCTCCTTGATCTGGGAATTCTGGAACCTGGCTACAATATTCCTAGGAGTTTTCTTTTTGGGATCTTTTTTCAGGAGGTGATCAGTGCATTCTTTCAACCTCTATATTCTCCTCTGGCTCTAAAACATCAGGGCAATTTTCCTTGAGAATTTCTTGAAGGATGATTTCTAGGTTCTTTCTTTGATTATGGTTTTCACGTAGTCCAATAACTTTTACATTATCTCTCCTGGATCTATTTTCTAGGTCAGTTGTTTTTCCCATGAGATGTTTCACATTGCCTTCTATTCTTTCATTGGTTTGGATCTGTTTAACAGCATCTTGATTTCTTATAATGTCACTAGCTTCTATTTGCTCCAGTCTAATTCTTAAGGAATGATTCTCCTTGGTGAGCTTTTGATATTCTTTTTCCATCTGGCAAATTCAGCTTTTTAAGGCATTCTTCTCCTCATTGTCTTTTTGAGCCTCTTTTGCCTTTGAGTTAGTCTATTTTTAAGGTGTTATTTTCCTCAGTTACGTTGTTGACTCTCACTTCATACTTTTCTTGCATCTTTCTCATTTCTCTTCCCAATTTTCCCCTACTTCTCTTATCTCCTTCTTAAGGTCCTCTATGGCCTGTAACTAGCTCATATTTTCACTTGGGGCTTTTGGTGCAAGAGTTCTGAGCTCACAGTCCTCCTCCTGTTCCATGCTTCCATCCTCTTTGCCCCCCAAACAGGAGTCTAACGTTGCATTTTTCTGTTTATTTTGTTTCCTTTCCTAAGCATGTTGCCACTCAATTACTTGACTTTTGGGCTTGTTGCCAAAGCAGGACTCTGCCACCATCCAAGGGAGCTCCCATCCCAAATGCTGGGGTTTTCTCAGTTACTGGAGGTATTAGTTGGGTGGCATCTCTGAAGCCTCCACACACTCTGGCAAGCTGGTCACACACCCCAAGACCTCAACCCAAGACCACAATCCAGATCTAAGAAGGTTAAAGCAAGAGGGCTTACCCCCCAGACTGATTGCCGGATGCCCCTACAATCCACAGGCCAGGAACTGAAGTTGCCTCATGATTGTGGCTGTACTTTGCAACTACTCACCCCCAGGGGAAAGAGCCCCACACACTCCCAAATACAGGGCCCAAAGTACATACCACACTGACCTATCACTTTGTCTATGGCATGTATGTGTTGATAATTCTGGAAATGCCACAGCTCCAGAAATGTTCTGGAGTCCCTCGAGCTGGTTGCTAGTCTGACTGCCCTGGAGCTAAAACCTCCAACTCACATGGTCCTGGGTTGGCTCCCAGAGAATTGTGCTAGCAATTCCCTCCTGGGTTGCTGGGCTTTCCTCAGTGGGAGGTTAGCTTCTCTGTGTCATTTTTTGGGTTCTGTAGCTCCAGAGTTTGTTCAGAGTCTCCTTTTATCTTTATTGGAAGTGATGGGAGCAGGAGCTGTGTGGAAGTGCTGTTTCTACTCCCCCATCTTCGCTCTGCCCCCCTCAGGACCACTTTTCTTATATAAATCTTGGACTAACTAGTTATCCATTTGTACTATCTGTCCCAATAACTGTACGTAATTGCACACATGTACACACAAGAACACATGCTTATGTAGATAGATGTATACATATAATGATGAACAAGCTTTATGGACCATACATCTTAATTATATATAATAATCCTTTATTTCCCCAAATATCTCTTCTCCTCTCCCTTATCACTCAACTGTCTTCCCTACTGACCCTGTTACACTCTAGATCTTTTTGTACTTTCCACAGTGCTCCCAGGAATACCCCCTCTATAATTAACATATTTCCTTTCACCTTTCTTTTTCTCAGTGCTTTCATCATGTCACACTTCTAGACCTGGATCCTTCTTGCTGACAGTGTATTCCTGACTACCTTTCCTACTATTGAATATGCTTTCACTTATATCCCCTTTACTGGTTCTGTTTGGGGATTTGGAATTCAACTTGCTGCATGTTGTAATTTCCATATTTCCTTTACCACTATTACTAAGTAACACATCCTTCTTTGAGTTTCACAATGCATAAACTTATCACCCAATCCAGATGATAATGACTATTATCTTTTGAAACCCAGGACACACTTTCCTTCATTAATGTGTATAGTGTTCAATTCAAAATCTTTTTCTCTATTTCAGTTTTGAGGTAGAGATTCTCTTGTCTCAACTTCTCCTCTCAAACTAGATTTCAACATACATATTGATGATCCCTCAAACACCCCAACTTCCCAATACCTCAATCTCCTCAGTTGTCACAAACTAATCCTTCACTCCATCTTAACTATACTCAGAAATAGTCATGAGCTTGATCTTGCCATCATGTGCAAGTATTTTACTTCCATGTTAATTAATTCTGAAATTTCCCTTATCTGATCATGATTGCTTATCATTCTTTCTACTTTATGATTTCTATTCTTATCCCTATCCTTTGTCCTCAGTGGGGTCTCCATTCTTTTGAAGTCTCAGTTTCTTCCCAGTTCATTACCCTTGCACCAACTACCCTCCTTCCTTTCTTATTTTTATTTATTTTATTTTATTTTACTCTTGAATGTCTTGCTGCTTTGTCCTTTCATAGATCAAGCCAGCCCAAGAAAATTAGGGGGTGCAGTGAATAGAGAACTGAGCCTGGAGTTATTAAGCCTGAATTCAAATCTGACCTCATGAGCTTTGTGACCCAGGTCAAGTCACTTAACCTTTCTCTGATTCAGTTTTTCCAACTATAAAATAGGAATAATAATAGCCCCCATCTCGCTAAGTTGTTGTGAGGATGAAATGAGATAATATTTATAAAGAGCTTAGCAAAATGCCTAACATATGCATCGTCAAGTGCTTGATGAATACTTCTTTTAAAACCCCAAGCCTGAATTAACCCCATCCTTCATTTTCTTTGCCTCTAATGAAAAGAACTAGAAGAATCTCAAAACTGGACTAATTAACCTAATTAGGTTCACTACAAATCTGTGTTACATAATCTCAATTATACCCTCATTGCAGCAAAGCAACTGTCCCTCAGGTTCCTACTACCACAGTGTCTACCTTTTTTTCTCTTCCCCTCCCAGTTGAATATCTTGAATCAAACTTTACTGAAAAAATAGTTTGCCAAGAATTCCCACTTTCCCCCACCTTCCTCATCTCACATCATTTAGACATATTCTTCCACTATTGTCTTCTTTACTCCTTTCTCTGATAAAGAGGTGTCCCTTCTACTCATCAAAGCCATCCCTTCTACACATACCAAGATGATACTAAGGGACCCCATTTCTTCTACTCTTCTCTAATAGATTGCCCCTATTGTCATCCCATCTCTCTCTCTTGATTTTCAGTTCCTTCCTAGCTACTAAGTTCTTCCCTGCTGCCTGTAAAAAGACCTCTCTTAATTTAACTATTCCCATTGATTATCAACCAGTGTTTCTCCTTTTCTTCTCAGGTTAACTCTTTGCGTCAAACTCAACTTTCATAGCCTCTTTTCTCATTCACTTCCTACAATCTAGGTTCTAACTTCATCATTCAACTGAAGCTACCTTTTCCAGTTACCAATGGCCATTTAATTGCCAAATCTGATGGCGTTTTCTCAATCATCATCTTTTTTAGCCTCTCTGCAGTCTCTGATACGATTTATCACCATCTGCTCTTTTCTGGTTTTCTTCCTCCTTGTTTGACCACTCTGTGGACAAGGCCCATGTTTTTACCTTTATTTACATCCCTGGAACTTAGCACAGAATTTATTTTGGCCAAAAGTAAGCACTTAATAAATGCTCATTGACTAATATTATTTGGCAATCTTGATCTAAGAACTGGATTGGGTTAATAGGAATACTCCCCCTCCCCCACTCAAATAAAATCTTGGGAAAATAATAAAGAAATTAATACTAAGAGTGAACATCATAAGATGCTATTACAGGATACATCCAAAGAGGCATTTTAAATGTTAGAGCTCTTATTTGATAAGTGGGAAATCTTTGTACTTCACTTTCAAAGACTCTATTATGGACACAACTGACATAGAGTTGGCTTCAAATTTCTTTTTCCTTTTTTTTTTAACAAATTGATTGAAACAATGTAATCATAGAAATGTTAGATTTAGAAGAGACCTTACAGTTGATCTGTTACAACCCCCTCATTTTACAGATGATAACTGACATTTGCCATTCATTGGTCTCAAAAAACAGTCTAAACTTCCATAGCTCCAAGGTATTTAGTGTCATGATATGAATGACATTTTCAATTCTTTCCTCCTTGCTATTCAGTGAGTATCCTGTGGGAATACTTGTTCATTCTAACAAACTGAGCTCTGTGCTAGGCATATTCCCTAACTGTTCTCAATTATTTTCAAGTTTCCCCTAGAGTAAGTCATTTCCTGCTTTGTCGATAAGGCCAAAACACCACCCTGAAATTCCAGCATTACATTAAGTTACATTATGCCATCCTAAAATAAACTTTTCATGTCAGGAGCCTTTTTTATTAATAGCATTTCACTTTGAATTGCATTTAAAGCTAAGTGCTGTAGCAATTTCCTGAGCAATAACAAGAATTTACTGCTGCTTTTTTTCATTTGCTAACATTTCATCATCTACAGGAGAAGGATTGCAAATCTAGCCAATTAAAGCCAAGGCCATATTTCTTGCCACCTTATTACTGGTGCACACTTTGCCTCAAGGAGACATGATAGTCTTAATTATTGCCATTGTTTACTAAAGAAACAATAACAAGATTCATTTAAAAGAAAACCCAAGCCTGGAGTTCAAGTCCAAAGTTCACTATAAGGGATGGATGGCTTTTCATATGCAGGTGTGGGATTTTTGTGTAGCAAACTGTTTCTACAGCTGCTGATCTTTCACACCTGTCAAGTAGGCCAAGCTGTGCTGGCTTTTGTTCTTAAGAAATAAATGAACACAGTGATCAAATATCATACCCTCCATAAATCTTTTATTAATATTACTTTTCATTGTAGTAATAAGTGAAAGACTCTGAGGAAGGTAACTCCCAAGAAGGTACACTTTTTCCCTAGTAAAGTTCTCCATTCCTTGGTACCATTGGTATCTCACTATAGGGGTTGGCAACTTTTCAGAAGCGATATGACAAAAGACCCATTGCTAAAAATAATATCTCATTTTGATGTAGTGATTTATAGCTTACAAAGTATCATGCCACTATTCTTTCATTATATTCTTAAAAACAATCCTTTGAAGTAAATAATAGGAATATCATGATTCCTATTAAAACAATAAAGAAATTAGGATCTAGAGGCCTTCATTGATTTACCCAGAGTAACACAGCAAACAAGTCATTATTGATTTTAATTTTGGATTTCTGATTCCAAATTCAATGTGTGTTTTTTCAACAATATACTAGGGGTCATTGACTACCTTAGCATTCTGGAGAAGACTACGAATACCTTTTCAGATGCTTTTAAATTCATGAAATAAAGCACATAGGATTGCAAAAGAAACCAATTAACTGAAATACAGTTGTCAATATATATATATATATATATATATATATATATATATATATTATATATATATATATATATATATATATATATATATTTAAATGCAAGTACCCCATGTTAAGAACTCCTTCACTGTACCATCCTACCTGTTCTTATAAATGAAGCAATGACATCATGGTAAACAAAGGGAATAGTAGGATTTAGTTAATTTGGCAGTGAGAAACCAGGAAGTTGCCTGAACTCTCTTCAGATTCCCTTAGAAATGATGTTCAATCAAGCCTCCAAAGAAACTCTGGAATGACAGAACCCACAAAAAGACAGAATGGAAAAATTTTATTTGCTTAAGGTAACTTAGAAGAGCTTCAGGAAAGGTCTGTCTCACTTTGTTAAAAGGGGAGCATGCCCCAGTCCAGACAGTGTCTGGGCAGTACAAATCAGCAACTGAGGGATGATCTTGGCTCAACAAACTGGCAGTGAGGCCTCAAGTATCACTGCAGAAGGCAAATTGTGAGCCCTGGAACCATGGCACAATAGGTACAACTAGACTGGGCCATACTCAGAAGAATAGGCAAGATGCAAGCACCTGAGGCTCCAGCATGGAATGTCACTGACTAGGCACCTGACCCCCAGAATAAGAATCTTGGGGTAGTCCCCCTCGAACCCAAGGAGCGGAACTTAACTTCGAAAGTAACAAAACAGACTGAAAAATGAGAAACAGAAAAGAGCCCTGATCATAGAAAGTTATTATGGCAACAGTTAAGATCAAAACTCAACCTTAGAAGAGGACAACAATATAAAAATGCTTACATGTAAATGGAATGTTACATTTCTAAGGGAAATGTTAATTTGTCTCAAACCCCAACAGTTCCCCTGGAATAGCTCAAAAAATATTTTAAAAATCAAGTAAAAGATGTAGAAGAAAAATTGGGAATAGAAATGAGAGTGACAAAGAAGAATTATGAAAGAAAGTCAACAGCTTGGAATAGGAAGTACAAGCATTGACTGAAGAAAACCCCTCCTTAAAAAAAAAGAATTGATCAAATTGGAAAAAAAATCCACTAAAGAAACCAATTCCTTTAAAAGTAGAATTGGCCAAATGGAAAAGGAATTCCAAAAGCTAAATGAAGAAAAACATTCCTTAAGAATTAGAAATGGACAACTGGAAGCTAGTGACTCTATGAAACATCGAGAATCAGTCAAACAAAATCAAAAGAATAAAAAAAAAATGAAGGAAATGTAAAATACTGCATTAGAAAAGCAAATGGCCTGGAAAAAAGATCCAGGAGATATTATTTAAGGATTACTTGACTTCCTGAAGGTGTGATAAAAAAAGAAAGCCTAGACAGCATCTTTCAAGAGATTACCAAGGAAAACTGCCCTGAGGTCCTAGAACCAGAGGGTAAAAGAGTCATTGAAAGAGTTCACTGATTACCTCCTGAAAGAGATCCTAAAATCAAAACTTCAGAGAAATCCCAGAATTATCAGTTCAAAGTAAAAATACTTCAATCAGCCAGAAAGAAACAATTCAAATATCAAGGGGCCACAATCAGGATTGCACAGAATTTGACAGCTTTTGAATTAAAGGATCAGAGAGTTTAGAATATAGTATTCTGGAAGGCAAATGTGCTTGGATTACAACCAAGAATCGACTACCTAGCGAAACTGAGGATAATCAATCATTCAGGGGAAAAGATGAATATTCAATGATAGTCAACAATGAGGAATGTTCAATAGATGAACAATCAACATTCTTGATTTAAAAAAAAAAACAGAACTGAGTAGAATAGTTGATCTTCAGACTCAAGACTCAAGAAAAGCAGTAAAGGTAAACAGGAAAGGAAAAACAACAACAACAACAACAACATTATATTCAATAAGATTTAAGCTGTTTTTCCCTACATGGAAAGATGTAATTAGGACAAAAGGGATACACAAAACCAGGGCATAGCTATAGGTTGACTATGATGTAATGATCGAAAAAAATTAAGAGGTGAGCATAAAGAACGTACTGGAATATTACATCACATGAAGAGGCACCAAAAGATCAATTATAGTAGAAGGAAAGAATTAGGGGTGACCATTGTTTGAACCTTACTATTATCAGATTTGGTGCGAATTGGGAATAACAAACACAAACAGTTCAATATAGAAATTTGTGTTACTCTATATGGAATTAGAAAGGTAAAGGGGGAATAAAAGGAAAAAGAGGAACCTGATAGAAGGGAAGAAAGATGGGAGGGTAGATTGAAGGAAGTGGTAGTCAGAAGCAAAACTCTGGTGAGGAGAGACAGAGTGAAAAAAGAGAGAAAAATATAAATAAGTGGGAAAATAACATGGAGGGAAACACACAGTTAGTAATCATATAGTGAATGTGAATGGGATTAACTCTCCCATATAAGGATTAGGTTAGGTAAACAAGACAGAATAGTAGATGACTAGTGATCTATTATTTGATAAACCCCAAGACTCCAGCTTCTGGGATGAGAACTCACTATTTGATTAAGAAAAATGCTGGGAAAATTGGAAAACAGTATGGCAGAAACTAGACTTAGACCAAAATCTCGCACACTATACCATGATGAGGTCTAAATGAGTCTAAATCAGCAATGCAACCTTCACAATGTCTACAATAACTATAAATATGCTGATATGGTTATTAATCATAAATTATACTAGGTTCACTACATTGGGGACAAAGCTAGAACATTTATTCAGATACCAGAAAACTGAGTCCCCAAACCATAAAGCCAAAGCCATCACAGTAGTTATGAAGTTGGCACACATAGTTAATGTAGTAAACACCCACATTCTCAAGCCTTCAAAAGAGAACAGACTACCTCAAGCAAAGATCCTCCTCTCCTCACTCTCGGCAACAGCTCAGTGTCCAGGCAGCTTCGGCACCCCTCAGTTGCCATCCCTGGCAGTCCTCAGCAGGAGTCCTTAGCAGAAAATTTTGGCTGGCTCAAAAAAAAAAAAAGGAGTTCGTGCAATCACAACTGCTACTGCTGCTGCTGCCGCCATTGCTGCGGCCACTATGCTTCCAGTCACTGCAGGCACTCTAGCTTGACTCCCACTTCCTCTTGCCCCACCCCTTCCTGCTATGTCAGCTAGTTCAAGGGGCATAGAAGATCTTCAGATCCCACAACCATTAGAAATGGGTGCATGATTTAGATATAAACAGTGATACCATAAGCAAATTAGGAGAGCAAGCAATAGTTAGCCTGTCAGATTTGCGGAGAATGGAAGAATTTATGACTCCACAAGAAACAGAGAACGTTATGGAATGCAAAATGGAAAGTTTTTTTTTTTAATTTTAGTAAATTAAAAAAAGTTTTGTGCAAACAAAACCAAACAACTAGGATTAGAAGGAAGAAGAAAGCAGGGAAACAATTTTTACTGCCAGTGTTTGTGATAAAAGCCTCATTTCAAATATATATAGGAAACTGACTCAAATTCCCCAATTGATAATTGTTCAAAGTTCTATCAACAGGCAGTTTTAGATGAAGAAATGAAAACTTATCTATACTTATATGAAAGTAATTTTATAAATCTCTATTAATTAGAGAAATGCCAATGATCATATCTATTAGATTGGCTAACATGAGAAAACAGGAAAATGATAAATGTTGGAGAATATTTGGGAAAATTAGAATACTAATGCATTATTGGTGGATTTGTAAACTGATCCAGCCTTTCTGGAGAACAATTTGATACTGTGAGGGTTATAAAACTGTGCAATAGCAGTAGTAGATCTGTACTCCAAAAAGATCATAAAAAATGGAAAAGGACCCACATTTATGAAAATGTTTATAGCAGCTCCTTTTGTGGTGGCCAAGAATTGGAAATCAAGGGGATGCCCATCAATTGGGGAATGGCTGAACAGGTTGTGGTATATGAACATAATGGAATACTATTGTTCCATAAGAAATTGTGAACAGGCAGGCTTCAGAAAAAGTGGAAAGACTGAACTGATGCTGAGTGAACTGAGCAAAAAACAGAGAACATTGTGTGATGATTCACTTTGTTAGATATAGTGCTTCTGAGCAATGCAGTGATCTAGGACAATTCCAAAAGACTCATGATGGAAAATGCATATCCAAAGAAATAACTATGAAGTCTGAATGCAAATTGAAGCATATTAATTTCCCTTTCTTTTGTTGTTGTTTTTTCTCATAGTTTATCCCTTTTGTTCAGATTCTTCTCTCAGAACTTGACTAATGCGCAAATTTGACCAGTTGATAGTTTGATCAATATAGCCTGTATCAAATGACATGCTGTCTTGGGAAGGGAAGGGAGTAGTGGAAGGAGATAAAAATTAGAGCTCAAAATCTTATAAAAGTGAATGTTGAGGGGTGGCTAGGTGGTGCAGTGAGTGTCAGCCCTGGAGTCAGAAGGACCTGAGTTCGGATCTGGCCTCAGACACTTAATGCATGTACAAACAAAAACCTAGCTGTGTGACCTTGGGCAAGTTATTTAACTCCAGTTGCCCTCCAAAAAAAACCCACCAAAAACAAAAAAAGTAAATGTTGAAAACTAAAATTAAATGAATAAAATTAAAGGAAAAAGAAAAGAAAAAAACAACTCTGAGGTATCACAACATACCTATCAGATTGGCTAATATGATAAAAAGGAAAAATGATAAATATTGGAAGGGATGTGGGAAAACTGGAACATTGTTAGTGAAGTTGTGAATGTATCCAACATTTCTGGAGAGCAATTTTGAGCTATGCCCAAAAGGCTATAAAACCATGCATACCCTTTGATCCAGCAATATCACTACCAAGTAAAATATCACACAGAGATTATTTTAAAAAAGGGGAAAGGACCCACATGTACAAAAATATTTTTAGCAGTTCTCTTTGTGGTGGCAAAGCACTGGATATTGAGGGGATACCCATCAGTTGGAGAATGACTGAACAAGTTGTGGTCTATGAATATAATGGAATACTTTATTTTCATATATATATATATATATATATATATATATATATATGTATATATATATACATATATATATATATATATATATATATATATATATATATATATTTGAAACATTTAATGTTAAGACCTCGAATTTCAGATCCATTTCCTTCCTCCCTTGTCACCCATTCCCTCTGGGGAAATAAGTAATTGAGTATATATTGTACATGCTTAGCTATGCAAAACATTATCATAGTAGATATATTGTACAAGGCTGCTTATAATTCCCTCCCACTCATCCCACCCCCCACCTGGTCCATTCCTTACATGATCCTGTCCCTCTTCTATAGTGGGTACTTCCAACCTCCCCTCCCCCCAAGGATGCCCTCCCATCCATCATCCCTCCTCTCATCCCCCTTCCCCCTATTCTGCTGCAGGTTGAGATATCCCATTTAGTATGTATGTCATTCTCTCCCTGAACCAAATTCAATGAGAATGTGGTTTTGCCTTCCTATTCTCCCCCTCCCTTGCAACCACTTCCCCTTGCTTCTTCTACATGAGATAGTTTACCCTACCCTGTCTCTCCCCATCTCCTCTTGCCACTTTCCTCTCTCACCTCATAATTTCATCCCTTGAGTATTCTCCCTTCCCAACAAATTCAACCTATGCCCTCTATCCATATATAACTGTAAACATATACACACACATTCACATATGTATTCATATGACCACATACCCTTCTTCCATTATTTTTATAGTGAGAAAGATATCATCAGTCACAGTTATTGCTTTTCCATATAGGAATGTAAATTTTTCAACTTTGATAAGTTCCTTTTGATTTCTTTTCCCTGATTGCCTTCTCAGGCATCTCTTCCTTCTTGTGTCTGGATGTCAAATTTTCTATTCAACTCTGGTTTTTTCCTCAAGAATGCTTGAAAGTCCTCTATTCCACTGAATGACCATATTTTCCCCTGAAACAAAATACTCAGTTTTGCTGGGTAGGTGACCCTTGGGTTCATTCCCAGTTCTTTTGCCCTCTGGAATATCATATTCCATGCCCTTCGATCCCTCAGTGTAGAAGCTGCCAGGTCCTGGGCTATTCTGATTGTGTTTCCACAATATTGAAATTGTTTCTTCCTGGCTGCTTGTAGTATTTTCTCCTTGATCTGGGGATTCTGGAACCTGGCTATAATATTCCTGGGAGTTTTCTTTTTGGGATCTTTTTCAGGAGGTGATCTGTGGATTCTTTCAACCTCTATTTTGCCCTCTGGATCTAAAACATCAGGGCAATTTTCCTTGAGAATTTCTTGAAGGGTGATTTCTAGGTTCTTTCTTTGATAATGGCTTTCAGGTAGTCCAATAATTTTTAAATTGTCTCTCCTGGATCTCTTTTCCAGGTCAGTGGTTTTTCCCATGAGATATTTCACATTGCCTTCTAATCTTTCATTTGTTTGGATCTGCTTAACAGCATCTTGATTTCTCATAAAGTCATTAGCTTCCATTTGCTCCAGACTAACTCTGAAGGAATGGATCTCCTCAGTGAACTTTTGAGATTCTTTTTCCATCTGGCAAATTCGACTTTTTAAGGCATTCTTCTCCTCATGGCCCTTTTGGGCCTCCTTTGCTATTTGAGTTAGTCTATTTTTTAAGGTGTTGTTTTCTTCAGTCAGGCTGATGACCCTCATTTCATACTTTTCCTGCATCCTTCTCATTTCTCTTTCTAATTTTTCCTCCACTTCTCTTATTTGATTTTTAAAGTCCTTCTTAAGGTCCTCTATGGCCTCCAACCCGCTCATGTTTTCCCCTGGGGCTTTTGGTGCAGGACTTCTGACCTCACAGTCCTTTTCCCTCTCTATGCCCCCAAAATAGGAGTCTAGAGTTGCATTTTTCTGTTTCCTTTGCCTTGGCATGTTGCCACTTAACTACTTGACTTTTGGGCTTGTTGCCACACTATGGCTTTAAGGCCAGATAGAGGAATTTTCATCCCTAACGTGTGGGGGGCAACTTCCGTTTCTGTCAATGGAAACCCACCCACAATCTCCACCCCAGATCACAAGCCAGATCCAGGGATGTTAAAGCAAGAGCGATTACCCCCCAAGTCTGATCGCTGCATCTCCCTACAATTCGCAGGCCAGCAGCTGGAGCTGCCTCTGAAAACTACAAAATGGCGTGTCCCCTCAGTGGCTTCTAGCCCCCAGGGGAGGGAGCTGATGCATTCCCCAAATGCTGGTCCCAAAGTCCATAGGGCACTAACCTCTTACTTTGTCCTAGGCATGTCTATGTTGATAATTCTGGAGTTGACACAGCTGCTGGTGTTCTGGGGTCTCTCCTGCCAGCTGCTGGCCCTGCAGCCCTGGGGCTTAAACCTCGGCTCACACGCACCTGGGCTCTGCTCGGCTCGGCTCCCCACGCTCTGCATGCTGCGTGCTTCCAGCTCCCAGACCACTGCGCTGGTCCTTCCTGCAGGGCTGCTGGGCTGTCCTCAGATGAAGGTTAGCTTCTCTGTGGGTGCTGGGGCTCCAGAAGTTGTTCAGAGTCCCCTTTTACATAGTTTGGGGGGAATCTGGGGGCAGAGTGGCTTGGATGAGCTGTTTCTACTCTGCCATCTTTGCTCCACCCCCCGGAATACTATATTTTCAAAGGAAATAGTGAGCAAGCAGATTTCAGAAAAACCTGGAAAGATTTACATTAACTGATACTGAGGTAAGTGAGCAGAACCCTGTACACAGAAACATCAACATTGTACATTGATCTACCATGATAGATTAAGATCTTTTCAGCAATACAATGATCTAAAATAATTGCAAAAGACTCATGGTGGAAAATGCTAAGCACATCCAGAGAAAGAACTATGGAGTCTGAATGCAAACTGGAGCATACTATTTTGAATTTTATTTTTTTTCTCTTTCCCATGATTATTCCATTTTTTCTGATTCTTCTTTCACAACATGCCTAAATGTGTAAATATATCTAACATGATTTCACATATATAAGCTATATCAAATTGTTGCTGCCTTGGGGGTGGGAGGAAGAAAAATTTGGGACTTAAATTTTTATCAAATGAATTTTGAAAACTTTTACATGTGATGGGGAAATATAATATTAAGGAAAAACAAAAATAATAAAAGCATTTATTGAATTAAAAAGACAAATGGAATAGCAATGACCCTCATTTAAATAAAGACATTTTCATTTGTAACTCAAAATCTTATGGAAGTGAATGTTGAAAGTTAAAAATAAATACATTTATTAATATTAAAAAAACAAAAAATCCATTTTCACGGAATCATAAAATGGTAGATTTGGAAGAAGTTTTAGAAATAGCCTTGACTATTTTGTAGAGGAGGAATCTGAGGCTTATAAATGGTCAAATATCACCTATTTAAGCAAAATTGCTAAGAGTAAAATCCAGACATCTTGATTCCTTAGACCAGTTACCAAGCTTCCTCTCCAATTAGAAATTCATTTGGGTTAACAATAACGAAAACAACTGTTCCATCAACAACTCACTTATATATCCCTTTAAAGTTTACACATCACTTCTCTCTCAACAATCCTATGATGCACCTAGTTCAAACATTATCCCTATTTTAATGATAAAGAATCTAAGACTTTCATAAGTTTTGACAATTTTTGTGTTGGAAGTAGGATTTGAATTCAAAGTTTTCTGATCCTAGGACCATCATTACAATTACTGGGCCATACTGCAGTTAAAAAGGAAGACTAAGTTTAGTGCTATTCATACTTTAGATATTGTTTTTATTTTTTTCCTTAGTTGAGAGACCCTGAAAAAAAAACATCAGTTTTGATTAGACAGAGATAAAGAGAAGAGTAAAGGAGAGAGTGGTTATTCAATGAAAAGGAAGTCTGGTAGAACAAATCAAGTAAGGGTAGTGAGTTTCTTTGCAAATCTTTTAAAAGGTAACAAACAAAATGCCATAGGAACAAATGAATAGTCTTATAATAGGCCTTTCTATATCTGAAAACAGTTGAGCTATTCTTCCTCATTGAGTCAGTAATGAAGGAGGGGAGATCCTTACTTACACTTTTTAGCAGAAAATGCAGTTAAAAGTAATTTCTATACTCATTGATTCTTATTTAAAAGATCTTCCCTTTTGAAAAAAATTAAGTAGCATATATTTTTCACTGCTTTCTTTGTTAATGAGTTCTAGCTCTAGACAATCAATCATATAATAAGGTTTGAATAGAGAGTAGAAAAAGGGAACAAATAATCCAAAAGACTTGGTTGTCTAAATGTGGCAAAATCATCCATTTAACTGCAGAAAAAAAAAATTTGCCCTCATGGGATTTAAGCAGCTGATTGTATTTCATTTGTTTGGAGATTAGCATAATATAGCACCAGTGCAATATTTTCAGCCACCATGATCATGATAAAGACCTTCATAATAATTATCTCATGATGTTTTATTGCAAAATATACCAAACTTTCCAAATAGAGGACAGAACTGAAACATTTATTTAGACACCAGAAAACTGAAACCCCAAACCAGTAAGCTGATTCTATCATAGTAACAAAAATATTCAGAAGCCATAATCTCTAGAATGATGGAATTGGATTAGATTATCTTTTAGAACCTCTCCAGTTCTAAGATGCTATGATCATTTTAGCTTTTGAACCAAAAAGAGTTAAGACTATATTGTGAAGTTGGTTTTAGTATATGGTTATTAAAGAAAATTTAAATTTTTGTAAATAAGTTAAACTAGATTTTCATCAAGCTAAGGAAGCAAATGAAGCTATCTTTTATTTTAAATTAGAGTATCTTTAAAATTTATCTTCCACATAAAATGCCATTGTTATTGTCACCTTATCTAAAATAAATAAACAAGGAAATTGGAAAAAAAAGATGGATCTACTTTTGTGAGAAAGGGTGAAACTCAATGAAACATAGATCATCAATCATTATAGCACAGCCTCTGCCATTTTAGACTTCCTCAGCACATCAATGATGTGTTATGCTCCATTATGTCACTGTGTTTTTCTATGTTGAGGTGAAGGAATGTCCTTCTCAAACAGTAGTTTTTAAAAATTTGATTTTTTTTTGTGATTCAAGTGCTTTCAGGAGAAGTAATGAACTGTTTTCAAATTTCTAAGGATGTACTACATGGATGAGTTTGACAGAACTTTAGGGGCAACAGAATAATGTTGTAGGAAAAGCACTAGCCTAGGAATCAGGAAAAAAAAAAACTGGGATCTTACCACTCAACCTCAGTTGTATCAACTATAAAATGGGAATAATATTTGGTAAGGGCAATAGAGGGCAGCAAAGAGATACCTCTACATCATGACTGCATGATGTTAGTAAACCCTTGAATCTCCCCACCCCCACTCTCACCCCCACCCCCACCAAGCAAATCTATACAACTTTAAGTTGCAGAATATTTCTTATAATTTTGCGTTAGTGGTTCCTTCAATAGCTGTTGGTTCCCAGTAGCAGTGAAATCATAGGTTCAATGCAATACAGAAATAATTACAGTAATAAAAGCTAACAACATCTGTAGACTGCTTTAAAGTTTGCAAAGCTACTGTTTTTATGAGATAACTATGTGATGCAATGGTGCTTAAGTCAGGATTGACCTTAGGCAAATTCTGTCTGCCTGCCTCAATTCCCTCAGCTGCTAAATGGGAATAATGATAATAACACATATCCCTCTGGGTTCTTATGAGAATCAAAAGATTTAATGTTTATAAAGTGCTTAGCATAATACCCAGCACATTATAGGTGCTATGTAAATGCTAGGTATGTTGCTGTTCTTGTTATATTATTATTCACAAATTAGAGTGCAGGGAAGCTCAGATAAAGATCATTATCCTACTCAGAGAAAACTTTATTACCATTCACAAGAGGAAATGGATATGTGCTCACAGGGTCTGTCAGTGTACAGTCTCTGTTCACAGTGAGCTGCTCTTAGGATGTCCACGTTCTGGTGCAATGCCCGGGACACCAGAGAATGGAACCTCTATGTGGAGCAAAGAGTATGTTGGAGTCAGCTCCAGATGGCTCAGGAGGCAATTATTAAATTCTCAGAGTGAATATTTACACCTTGGAAATTGTTAATCTACAAATAAGGACTTGATTTGTTGTTTTGATGATCATCTAGACTTAAAAAAATGTTAATAATCTAATTAAACTTAAAAGTGTGTCTTGCATACATTTCTGGTGGAGATGCTGTTATTAAACACTGGCATGCCCCTGCAAAGAAGCCCTCAGGCATCAACTTTATCTTTTGAGAGTCTGGAAGACTGCCTTATTATCTATAGAGTCACTTAAGTGAGAATGCTTTCTAATTTACCTAACAAGGGCAAAGGAATGTGGAGTAGGAAAGTAGGAAACTGTAAAAACAAGCTAGAGAAGGAAATCACAAACCACTTCATTATTTTTGCCAAGAGAACCCCAAATAGTGTCATGAAGAATCAGATACAACTGAAATGACTGAACAGCAAATTATCATTTTTTTATGCTATACTAAAGAGTTACTTTGGATTGTCTCTGAGGAAAAGGGTGATACAGTTTGACAGATAAGTGCTATTATGATGTCCATTTTACACATGAGGAAACTGAGGTTGATAGAGGTTAAATGATTCAGTTAGGATCACACAGGTAATAAGTAACTGCATTAGGATTTGAACTTCCTGATCTTCCTGACACTAGTGCTTCCTGATGGACCCACTGCATGACATATTTACTAATTTATGTAACACAAAGTTATTATGAAGAAAATGATTTGTAAACCATAAAACTCAACATAAATATGAATTATTATTAGGGAACAATAAGGAAAGCTACTTTATACTCTTTATTAAGATTAGAAATACAAAGGGCAATAATTTCCATTTAACATACTTCTGGGTAGAAATAAGAAGTTGTTAATTTTATTGTTGTTATATTTTTTATAATGTATAATCTCTCCTTCCTTAAACAGTATACCAAGTCTATTTGGTTAATTTCATTTTTTTCAGTTAAAATGAAAGGTATATCCCTTCTTGCTAAAGATAGAGTTTATAAGGCCCAATAGTTCCTATCTTATTTGATGGTGGGCCAGGATAAAATTTCTAAATATTCATTTCTCATAGGAAAATGTGTCATGCAAATAATTCAGAGAAACTAAGGTCAACTAGAACTCAGATTGAAAGCAGTCAACCAATTTTTTCAATGCCTTCAATGAATCAGACTTTAAACAATGATTTAGGATATAAAAAGCTTAGGCATTGTCCTGCACAACAAAGAGATTGAAGAGACATCCTTCAGATAAGACTTGAAAAACTGTATCACCTTTTTCTTCAGAGACAATCCAAAGTAACTCCTTAGTATAGCATAAAAAAATGATAATTTGCTGTTCAGTCATTTCAGTTGTATCTGATTCTTCATGAAACTATTTGGGGTTCTCTTGGCAAAAATAATGAAGTGATTTGTGATTTCCTTTTCTAGCTTATTTTTACAGACGAGGAAATAGAGGCAAACTGTTTAAGTGACTTTCCCAGGGTGACACAGATAGTAAGGGTCTGAGACTGGATTTGAACTCAGGTCCTCCTGACTCCAGGTCTGGCTCTCTATGCACTGCACAACCTAGCCACTAAAATCTCAATAATACAATACAAGATGACCATACTAAAGAGGAATTTAATTTGTATTTATATGCAGAAACCATCCAGGTATAAATTGAATCTGGGTTCAAACTTTGCCTCTGTTACTTTCTATCTGTATTTACTTTGTTAAATATTTTAACCTCTCTGGACTTCATTTTTATCAATAAAATAAGGTCACTCAACTTCCAATGCCTCTTTCTAGCTCCATCTAGTTTTAAGCTTACAAGTAAATCAATTAATATGCTTATGGGGTTTTATACATACATACATAAATATATATTTATTTTCATATATATATATTCAGTAGCACATGAACATAAAGATAATTATTTGTTAAATCAGAACTTGGTTTAATTCATTATTCTATTATGAACTGAATCACATATTTTCTACTAATTGCCGTATTCAAGTTTAGATTGGCTTACTCTGTAGCTCCTAAACTCAGATGACTGCTAAATCTCTCATACCACCCTCTTTTGGTCACTGATCATCTTAGACTGTATCCTTAACTCTTGTAAACCAAAGAGACTAAAAAGATATAAAAATCATATGGTCTATCAATTGTCACTACTCTCATTTTCCAATACAAACAGTAATACAAACCACTTGGGATTGAATGACCAAAACTTTCAAGCAAATGATAACTAAAATCATAAGATTATTTCAGAAATTTTAATTTTCTTCACCTAATGTTTCATTGTGATCTTCTTCTAAAATTTCGATTAACATATTCTGACTTTCATCTCAATAGTGAAATAAAACATTAATAATTTGAGTCAGTAAGTGATGACTTATATAGATTCCCACTCATCAGTCTGCATCTAAAAATATTTAAATACTATGGGTAAAGTGTGCTCAGGAAAATATTCATTCCAAAATAGAGTAAGAAGTGTCAAGTGAGTCATACTTATAAAACATAGACTGTTGGGGAAGCTAGGTGTTTCAGTGAATAGAGCACCGACCCTGGAGTCAGGAGGACCTGCATTCAAATCTGGTCTCAGACACTTAACACAAAACTAGCCATGTGACCTTGGGCACTTAAACCCAATTGTCTTACCTTCCTCCCTCAAAAAAAAAAATAATATAGACTGCTAATGTCCCATTATTATGGATCTAGACTTCTAACATTCATTGTGAAGCCAGATAGTAGGACAAGAGACAAGTTGGAGGAAATGAGGGGAGGGGATCAAGGGGTTTGGGCTTTGCCTAGTTTAGTCTCACTAGTAACTGAGGAAAAGTTGTCAGTCCATTCACAGTCCTGCTACTCTAATGTGTTAGCCTTTCCTCTTCTCCAAGTACTGTGGCTCTTTTGGATCTAGCTTCTTCTTCTCCACTGAGAGTAAAAGTTAGTGCAAGCAATTATAAGCAACAAATATCTACTTTTCACCTATCCCACAAGGGGTCTTGATATCCACCTCTTCATTCTTATATATGTGGAAGGACATAGTAAAATGGAGGATTATTGGTCTGAATACTTTCAATGTTTTAATAACTCAGAACCCCTCAGCCCTCCATAGAAATTGAATTAATTGCAAATTTTGCTTCAGTAGGATTTAAGTAAAGAGTTTGATAATAAGAGTTTTGTGGTTAAGAATTCTAGTCTGTCTAGTCTAAATCTCTTATTTTGTATAACTATTCGGTTTAAGAGCCAGGATATTTAAAAAAATGTGGGGAATCTTAGAACTTGAAGTGAACTGCTATGTATGAGGTACTAAGGACTAATAAAACTTAATTACTCAGTGGGATTGACAGTTATAGGCCATTGTAAACAGAGTCTGTAAGTGACTTACATATTAAACTGCAATTGGAAAAAGTGTCAACATTCATACACATTACCAGCACCATCATCAATTCACTATCTGCCTATGAAATCAACAGATACCTAAGCCACTCTGCCCCCAGATTCCCCACAAACTATGTAAAAGGGGACTCTGAACAACTTCTAGAGCCCCAGCACCCACAGAAAGACAAAGATAAGCTAACCTCCCGCTGAGGACAGCCCAGCAGCCCTGCAGGAAGGACCAGCACAGTGGTCTGGGAGCCAGCAGCGCGCAACACGCAGAACGCAGGAAGCGGAGCCGAACGGAGCAGAGTGGAGCCCAGGTCTGTGTGAGCCAAGGTTTTAGCCCCAGGGTGGCAGGGCCAGCAGCCGGCTGGAGGAACCCCAGAACACCAGCAGCTGAGGCGACTCCAGAATTATCAACATAGACATGACTAGGACAAAGTAAGAGGTTAGTGTCCTATGGACTTTGGGACCTGTTTTTGGGGGAATGCGTCGGCTCTCTCCCCTGGGGGCTAGAAGCCACTGAGGAGACACGCCATTTTGTAGTTTTCAGAGGCAGCTCCAGATCTTGGCCTGCAATTAATTGTAGGGAGATCCAGCGATCAGTCTTGGGGGGTAATCGCTCTTGCTTTAACCTCCCTGGATCTGGATTGTGATCTAGGTGGAAGTCGTGGGTGGGTTTACGGCTTGCCAGAAACAGAAGTTTCCCCCCACACCTTCGGGACGAAAATTCCTCTATCTGGCCTTAAAGTCATAGTGTGGCAACAAGCCCAAAAGTCAGGTAATCAGGTGGCAACATGCCAAGGCAAAGGAAACAGAAAAATGCAACCCTAGACTCCTATTTTGGGGGCATAGAACAGGAAAAGGACTGTGAGGTCAGAAGTCCTGCACCAAAAGCCCCAGGGGAAAACATGAGTGGGTTGCAGGCCATAGAGGACCTTAAGAAGGACTTTAAAAATCAAATAAGAGAAGTGGAGGAAAAATTGGAAAGAGAAATGAGAAGGATGCAGGAAAAGTATGAAATGAGGGTCAACAGCCTGACTGAGGAAAACAACACCTTAAAAAATAGACTAGCTCAAATGGCAAAGGAGGCCCAAAAGGGCAATGAGGAGAAGAATGCCTTAAAAAGTCGAATTTGCCAGATGGAAAAAGAATCTCAAAAGTTCACTGAGGAGATTCATTCCTTCAGAGTTAGACTGGAGCAAATGGAAGCTAATGACTTTATGAGAAATCAAGATGCTGTTAAGCACATACAAACAAATGAAAGATTAGAAGGCAATGTGAAATATCTCATGGGAAAAACCACTGACCTGGAAAATAGATCCAGGAGAGACAATTTAAAAATTATTGGACTACCTGAAAGCCATGATCAAAGAAAGAACCTAGAAATCACCCTTCAAGAAATTCTCAAGGAAAATTACCCTGATGTTTTAGATCCAGAGGGCAAAATAGAGGTTGAAAGAATCCACAGATCACCTCCTGAAAAAGATCCCAAAAAGAAAACTCCCAGGAATATTATAGCCAGGTTCCAGAATCCCCAGATCAAGGAGAAAATACTACAAGCAGCCAGGAAGAAACAATTTCAATATTGTGGAAACACAATCAGAATAACCCAGGACCTGGCGGCTTCTACACTGAGGGATCAAAGGGCATGTAATATGATATTCCAGAGGGGAAAAGAACTGAGAATGAACCCAAGGGTCACGTACCCAGCAAAACTGAGTATTTTGTTTCAGGGGAATATATGGTCATTCAGTGGAATAGAGGACTTTCAAGCATTCTTGAGGAAAAAACCAGATTTGAACAGAAAATTTGACATCCAGACACAAGAAGCAAGAGATGCCTGAGAAGGTGATCAGGGAAAAGAAATCAAAAGGAACTTATCAAAGTTGAACTATTTACATTCCTATATGGAGAAACAATAACTGTGAGTGATGATATCTTTCTCATTATGAAAATAATGGAAGAAGGGTGTGTGGTCATATGAATACATATGTGAATGTGTGTGTATATGGATAGAGGGCATAGGTTGAATTTGTTGGGAAGGGAGAATACTCAAGGGATGAAATTATGAGGTGAGAGAGGAAAGTGGCAAGAGGAGATGGGGAAAGACAGGGTAGGGTAAACTATCTCATGTAGAAGAAGCAAGGGGAAGTGGTTGCAAGGGAGGAGGAGAATAGGAAGGGAAAAAAAGGCAAAACCACATTCTCATTGAATTTGGTTCAGGGAGAGAATGACATACATACTAAATGGGATATCTCAACCTGCAGCAGAATAGGGGGAAGGGGGATGAGAGGAGGGATGATTGATGGGAGGGCATCCTTGGGGGGAGGGGAGGTTGGAATTACCCACTATAGAAGAGGGACAGGATCATGTAGGGAATGGACCAGGTGGGGGGTAGGATGACTGGGAGGGAATTATAAGCAGCCTTGTACAATATATCTACTATGATAATGTTTTGCATAGCTAGACATGTACAACATATACTGAATTACTTATCTCCCCAGAGGGAATGGGTGACAGGGGAGGAAGGAAATGGATATGAAATTCGAGGTCTTAAGATTAAATGTTTCAAATATATATCAATACTATTATTAATAAGATCCTTGAGGGGATGCTTCATTTGATTCATTGCATTGTATGTACAGTACACTGCACATAATAAATGCCTAATAAAATGGTAAAAAAATGAAAAAAAAAGAAATCAACAGATACCTATAAACAAGGTCCAAGAGGTCAACACAAATCATCAGTATAGTCCCAGGACCTCAAAAACCCTCCTCCAGGACTTTCGTAAACAACAAGAAAATCCTCTTTCAGGACTTCCTGTAAGGTCCCAGGGCTTCTGTACAAAGTATTACAAACACAAATCAGCACAGACTGAACAGCCAAACAAAATTCTGGGATACCACAAGTTTTCTCCTTCTCAATTCTGCCACCATAAATGATCCCTTCTCAGTTTTGCTCTCTCCCAGCTTGTACTCAGCTTTTTATCAGTTCATTAGCTCCTCCCTGTTCCACCCACCTTTTATGTCCTCCCTTTTCCTGTCTTTGGCAAGTCCCTCCCACTGTGGTTTTCACAAGTTCTGTTTCTTAAGAAAGAACTGATATAATCATGGGCAAGGCTCAAAAGAAACTTGAACTGAAACAATGTGCTAAAACTGAAACAAGATGCTTAGGAGAAAGATCACCTACACACACACACACACACACACTCACACACACACACACACACACACACACACACACACGCATTCTATAGTGGAGAGAAAACTGATTGACCTTGGAGATAGAAAACCTGGGTTCAGATCCAACCTCTGATACAGCCTGAATTGCGCTCAAGTCACTTAGGGTGTTAATGCATACTTATATATCTATACAGTAGCACATGAAGACACTAAATGACATTGGGAGACTGTATTTCCTCATCTCACAGTTTCTTATTTAATGAAACCATAGGTCTAGACCTTACCTCATATACATTACAAACATATATATGCTCATGGATGACCCTCTCCACTTATATTTTGTATGTTATAGTTTGAATAACAGATACTCTTTATTCATGTGTTTTGATCTGAGTAAATATTTCATTCAAAATCCATATAGTGAGAATTTATTAATTAGTAGACTTTATAATGTTCTAGGACAACGTCCACCATGATCAGAAGTATCTGCAAATAGTTACAGAAGAAATGGAAATGGTACTGGAGAAAACAAAGAAAACAAAGAAAAACAAAGGTAAAACCGCTTGATTAGATCAAGAATAAACAAAGCAGGTCCATGCTGGAAGAAACACAAATATAAAGAAAATTAGGGATCAATTCTCAAGGTACTTGAATGAAGCAAAAATGCCAAAGGTATGGGAAAATCCCAGATCGTATTATTACCCCCAAAAATGTTTCCTAAAAACCATCGATAATGGCCAATGTATATGCAGATGTTTTTTTCTATGTATAAAATATTTTTATGAGACTGATATATATATATATATATATATATATATATATATATATATATATATATATTAATTGAGGATGTCCTCATTGATTCTAGGAAGAAACATACTTTTGCTAGCAGTATTTCAGGGAAGACCACATCTTTAAAACACACACACACACACACACACACACACACACACAATTGACTAAAAGTTCTGAGGAATATAAGATACCATTGTACTTATGGTTTTTAACAGTTAAAAATCTTCTCCATCAAGTAGCCTCCTTATGCCTATATCATTGTGTTCAGGGTTGTCTCAAACAACTCTTTAGTATAGGCATACTTCAGAGATACTGCAAGTTTGGTTCTAGACAACTGGAATAAAGTGAGTAATATGAATTTTTCAGTTTCTTAATGTGCATATAAGTTTTGTTTACACTATATTGTAGTCTATTAAGTGTTCTAAATAGTATTGTGTCAAAAAAAAAAAACAACTCAACAACAATATACATATTTTAACCCAAAATATTTCATTGCAAAAAACAATGCCAACCATCTTCTAAGCCTTTAGCAAATAATAATGTTTTCTTCTGGTGGAAGGTTTTGCCTTGAAGTTGATGGCTGCTAATCAATCAGGGTGGCGTTTGCTGAAGGTTGGGGTTGCTGTGGAAATTTCTTAAAATAAGAAAACAATGAAATTTACCTCATTGATTGATTGACTTTTCCTTTCACTTGAACTCTTAGCGGATGTTGTAGGGTTATTAACTGGCCTAATTTCAACGCAGTTGCTTCTCAGGAAATAAGGGAGGCCCAAGGATATAGAGAGAGATGGGCAATTGCACATGGGTGGAGTAGTCAGAACCCACAATATTAATCAATTTACTTCCAAGTCTTGAATGAGCATGGTTTGTGATACCCCCCAAAAATTACAATAGTAATATAAAAAAATCACTAATCACAGATCACCATAACTGACTTAATAATGGAAAAGTTTGAAATATTCTGAAAATTGCCAAAATGTGACACAGAGATATTATGTGAGTCAATGCAGTTGGAAAAATAGTACCAACAGACTTACCTGATGCAGGGTTGCTACAAATTTTCAGTTTATGAAAATAAAAATACAACAGCTGTGAAGTGCAATAAGGTATAGCACAATAAAACAAAGGATACTATGAAAATGAGGTCAGTATAAGCCCTGAACTTGGAGTCAAGATACCTGAGTTCTAGTGCTAGTTCTGTTTCTCATTAGCTGTGTGACCTATTACTTGTTACTTATTAGCTCTGTTACTTTTTGACTGGGTGACCTTGGGTAAAACACTTAACCTTTCCCGGCCTTTGTTTTTATTAGACTGTCAGTGAAGAATAGCTGACATTCTCCCTCATCCTTCCCAGATGCTCAAGGAGTTGAAAGCAACACATGGAAGTCACTGCCTTTAAAAAAATGCTAATATGTTGGAGAAAGGGCTGTCAAAATATTGCAACAGAGTAAACTTGAATGCAGAGGCATAAATTGAGGATAAGAGAAAGTATATGTAGAATATGTACAATCCTTAGGCTTCTTTAACACTCATTTCATTTGCTGTATCCTGCAGGAGAGTATGCCTGATCTATTTATTTGCTGTTTCCTTTTTCTAAAATTTGTATTTTTTAAACTTATCTGTGAATGTGTTGTTATATCACCCTAATCCCCTTTTTATGTAAGCTAGCTCTTTATGTCATGGATTCATTTTCATTCCTTTTTTTCACTTGAATCTTTAACATATAGCAATGTGTGCAGAATAGGACCTTAATTCATATTGTTAGGTTTAAATGAATTGAAAACAGGGCAGCTAGGTGGTGAAGTGAGTAGATCACTGGCCCTGGAGTCAGGAGGACCTGAGTTCAAATCCGGCCTCAGACACTTGATACCAAAACTAGCAGTGTGACCTTGAGCAAGTCACTTAACCCCAATTGCCCTGCCAAAGGAAAAAAAAAAGAAAGGAAAAAAAGAAAATGTTTAAAAAAATGAATGAATTAAAGACCAACGGACATTTTATCTTTGGAATTAAAAATCATTTTGACCAGTAGGTGGCACTGTTGGCCATGACCCTGATATGACACCTTGGGAAGGTTCTAGAGCTAGGTGTTCCCAACCAGGACAAATGCTAATCCTGGCATTTATAGGCATGCATCTTACTAGGTAGAAATGCTGGGATATTTCAGTCTCTGTATGATGCTCAGAGAATGGAATCATTTCTTTGTCAACTCTCAAAATTTTGAGAGTTAGAAGAGACCTTGTTGGTCATCCCATCTCATGCATAAACTGAAAGAATCATCAACATAAAATACATGACATTTGGTCATTTAGCCTCCACTTAGAGATCTTCAAATAAAGTCTCTGTTTTTCTGTGAAGGGCAGTACTGATGAGGTACAGGCTCTCAGAACCCCCTTGAACTCTGATTGAATCTTCCCATTTGATGAGAGATTTGCCTTTGGCCATAAGCCTTTCATTTATATGTAGGCCCAAATCTCTAGCCTAGCCCTCCTTTGTCCAGCTACTTTTCACCCTTGATCATCCCAAACTCTCTATTGTCTCATCTCCAGGTAGCCTCCAGCTACTTTCTTCTCTTAATCTCCCATTACTGGAGTCTGAGCTCATTTGACTCCTCGTGAAGACCCTACCCAAACTCCACCTCTAGGCCACCCGTAGATTCCTCCCAAGACCTTTCTGTATATAGGATTCATATTGCCTCAGTGAGAACATCAGAGAATGATCTAGCACATACTCACTCTGCGTCAGATTATTCTGGCTTGCTTGTCCAGTACAAGCATCACAGATATTGAGCCTCCTTAAGAGTCTACCCATTATAGTGAACTTTTAATAAACTTTGCTTTTTTTTGGCTGAGAGAAGACTTGAGTCAAATTCATTTGGCAGGACCCAACATGTTGGTATTTTGGGGTCTCAAGCACCCCTAGCCCTACACCTCAACATTTTATGGTGAACTCACCAGTAGTGCCTCATTATCTAAGGCCACATGGATTATTTTTGGATTTGCACATTTAGAAATTAGTTCTCAAACTTGATTCCTCTTTGACCATGCCTACTTTCCTTCTTGAAATCAATATATTTTGATGAGTCCTAATCATGCCCTTGACATAATAGATTTACTCAGTACAAAAAACAAATATGCTTAATTACATACAATATTTACTTTTGGTATAGAATCATATTCAAAAACAAATAATAACAATAAAGTAATATATAATAAAATAGTTACCAAGCAATTCCACATCCACTAGCTCTCCCAGGCCATATAAGTCACAGATTATATATTGCAAGACACTCTAATGCCAAGTGTTCTAGGGAAAATACATATGGGAACAGGAATGTAGATAGTTTCCTATAGTTAATTTTTACTCATTTTTCAACTCTCCCTTCAGCAGGGCTTGTTATCAGGAAAGACCTAAGATATAATTCCAGAACTCTGGGAAAAGATCTGTCCATGTGTCTTGGCTGTTCTTGGCAAAAAATTCCAACCTCTTTTCTCCATAGCTAACTTACTTGTGTGATACAATGGGTAAACTGGCCATTATCTTTGTAGACTGTCACCTCTCTCTAAATTTGAGCATTATTTTGTAGCAGTTATTACACATCATTTTTTATTGTAGTGTGTCCTATAAGGGCAGCCCTCTATCCTCCCTGTTACCCCACACACCTCTTACAGCATGATCAGATAGCATTTCAGGAAAGTACATGGAAAAGTTAGGTGGGTCTGCTTCTTGTCATGTATGAGCCCCAAAGAATATGGGTTCTAAATAGTAAAATCATTTAGGAAAAGGTAAAAAGAGTAATTATCTTATA
Organism: Gymnobelideus leadbeateri; assembly: GCA_011680675.1. NCBI lineage: Eukaryota > Metazoa > Chordata > Mammalia > Diprotodontia > Petauridae > Gymnobelideus > Gymnobelideus leadbeateri. The sequence continues at coordinate 68,416 of WOXC01005130.1, forward strand.
TAAATGAGGTGTAAGAGGTAGAAGTGACACAGAGGAATTACAAAGGGGAATAGGGCTGGTAGTTCTGGAACCCTACCAAAGAATATGGGTTCATGCTATGTGGTGATAAAATGTTTTAAATGGCTGCTGAGCCAGACCCCAGTAGATATATTAATAAGGAGATCCACACCCAGCAGGCCTCCCTCTTCCTGCAAACTTCAATGTGCAAAGGCAACTCTCTGATCTCCTTCAAGCCACGACCTTGTGGACTCCTAGGCAAGCCAATATCTGATATGGAAACATTTACCATTTGTGTCTTCTTTCCTTGTGAAATTTTGAAAGACAACACATGTTTTTTCATTTATCTAGCCCTTGCTAGAGCAGTTATGGTGGCAGTTAGAGTGAAATAAAAATGATGATGATGATGATGATGATAGATAGATAGATAGATAGACAGACAGACAGATAGATAGATAGGTAAGTAGGAAGATAGGTAGGTAGGTAGTATTTATATGGGATTTACTACAAGGCAGGCACTGTGTTAAACACTTTACAAATATGATTTCCTTTTTTAATCATAGGAATAAGGAAGAATTGACTAAGAAAAACCGGTCCCCTGGCCCAGGTTTGGAATGCAATAAGACATTTGAATTCCATAAAACAGTTACCAAAAGGAAATTTTCTCAGTTATAAGTAGGGAAAGATGTTTAACAAGGGTATTCAGTGCAGATACCATTGTTTATTCAGTCAAGCAGACTCAACTCCTTTGCCTTTGACCTGTCTGGTTCAGCAGACTGGTTCAGCATTATGTAGAAACTGGAGCTTTTTTAAAAAATGTACTAGGTAGTGATGTCCACAACCTTGGCCTTTGGGGCTCTAATCCAAGTAAGTCTTTTTAAAAAATCTATTTATTTTAAACTTAAAAACTAAAACTTAAGGGTGGCTATGTGGCCAGTGAGTAAGAGTGCCAGCCCCGGAGTCAGGAAGACCCAGGATAAGTTGTGGCCTCAGAAGATTAGCATGCACACATAAAAATAACTAGCCGTGTAACCTTGAGCAAGTTACTTAACACCAATTGCTTTATAAAAAGCAAAAACAAAAACAAAAAATTTATAAAAGTTAAATACATAATAAGAAAAGAGAAAGAAACATATTATAAACAAATACAAAATGAGAAAAAAATAAATCATTATTATGTGTACGGCAGAATGTGATTCATAATATACAACAATAAATTTCAATTTCAAGAAAGCCTATATAATAAATATTACAGATTCTATTCAGAGCTGTTCATTTTTTTTTCTTTGCTTCCTTGTAAATTTTCTTTTGTTCTCTACTGTGCACTTTTTACTTTGTTCTTTTTTTACTTTTTTCTCCCCCCCCCTCAAGAAGGCTACACTTAAACACAGATAGACACACATACCTATTTAGGTATATTCATACCTACAAACACATATGAACATACATAAAGACACACAAAGATATATATGTCCATATATATATAAATAAACATAATATACTTAGATATCTATAAGCATACTCATATATAGACATATATATTCACATGCATCTGTATAAGACCATACTATACTAATCTGTCCTCTGTTTCTCTGAGGGTGGAAAACCTCTTCTTTCATAAGTCCTAGTGTTTCCTTATTTTTCTTAGTCCACCAATTCATCATTTCCTACATCACAGCAATATTGCAATATTAAACTGCCTAGTTATTTTAAGTAGTATAAAGCAATATTGATTAATATGACTGACATATAGTGTAGTTTTCCTATTTTTCTTTTTGGATTAAATCTATTTTAGCTTAAACTTTGCCTGAGATCATGATTATTGTCCCTGCTTTTTTTTCCTACTAAATTCTACTCCTCAGCTTTTTAAAAATTTTTTTATTTAAACAAATGCTTTATTAACTTCTGTTTTACATCATTCATTTCCACCAGATTTTGAGTTACAATCATCGCCCCACCCCTGTTTTTCACCAACCCATCCTCCCAGAACAGCAGTCCCGCAAGACATCGCTTCCTCCAATCTGCTCTCTCCCCTATCCGCTCCCACACCGCCTTCGACCTCTCCATTAGAGGAAGGTGAATCTTTGTATCCCAATGCCTGCACATGTTATCTCCCAATTACAAGCAAAAGAGTATTAATAAGAGTATTTATATATATTTGAAACATTTCATCTTAGGACCTTGAATTTCAGATCCATTTCTTTCCTCCCTTGTCAACCATTCCCAGTATATGTTGTACATGTCTAGCTATGCAAAACATTACCATAGCAGATATATTGTACAAGGCTGCTTATAATTCCCTCCACCTCATCGCACCCCCCACCTAGTCCATTCCCCACTTGATCCTGTCCCTCTTCCATAGTGGGTACCTCCAACCACCCCTCCCCCCAAGAATGCCCTACCATCCATCATCCCTCCTCTCCTCGCCCTTCCCCCCATTCTGCTGTAGGTTGAGATGTCCCACCTAGTATGTATGTCATTCTCTCCCTGAACCAAATTCAATGAGAATGTGGTTTCACCTTTTTGCCTTCCTATTTTCCCCTCCCCTGCAACCACTTCCCCCTTCATCCTCTACATGAGATAGTTTACCCCCACACTGTCTCTCCCCATCTCCTCCTGCCACTTTCCTCTCTCACCTCATAATTTCACCCCTTGAGTATCCTCCCTTCCCAACAAATTCAACCTATGCCCTCTCTCCATGTATAACTGTAAACATATATACACACATTCACACATGTATTCACATGACCATACGCCCTTCTCCCATTATTTTCATAATGAGAAAGATTTCATCAGTCAGAGTTATTGTTATTCCATATAGGAATGTAAATAGTTCAACTTTGATAAGTTCCTTTTGATTTCTTTTCCCTGATTACCTTCTCAGGCATCTCTTCCTTCTTGTGTCTGGATGTCAAATTTTCTATTCAATTCTGGTTTTTTCCTCAAGAATGCTTGAAAGTCCTCTATTCCACTGAATGACCATATTTTCCCCTGAAACAAAATACTCAGTTTTGCTGGGTAGGTGACCCTTGGGTTCATTCCCAGTTCTTTTGCCCTCTGGAATATCATATTCCATTCCCTTCGATCCCTCAGTGTAGAAGCTGCCAGGTCCTGTGCTATTCTGATTGTGTTTCCACAATATTGAAATTGTTTCTTCCTGGCTGCCTATAGTATTTTCTCCCTTATCTGGGGATTCTGGCTATAATATTCCTGGGAGTTTTCTTTTTGGGATCTTTTTCAGGAGGTGATCTCTGGATTCTTTCAACCTCTATTTTGCCCTCTGGATCTAAAACATCAGGGCAATTGTCCTTGAGAATTTCTTGAAGGGTGATTTCTAGGTTCTTTCTTTGATCATGGCTTTCAAGTAGTCCAATAATTTTTAAATTGTCTCTCCTGGATCTCTTTTCCAGGTCAGTGGTTTTTCCCATGAGATATTTCACATTGCCTTCTAATCTTTCATTTGTTTGGATCTGCTTAACAGCATCTTGGTTTCTCATAAAGTCATTAGCTTCCATTTGCTCCAGTCTAACTCTGAAGGAATGAATCTCCTCAGTGAACTTTTGAGATTCTTTTTCCATCTGGCAAATTCGACTTTTTAAGGCATTCTTCTCCTCATTGCCCTTTTGGGCTTCCTTTGCCATTTGAGTTAGTCTATTTTTTAAGGTGTTATTTTCCTCAGTCAGGCTGTTGACCCACATTTCATACTTTTCCTGCATCCTTCTCATTTCTCTTTCCAATTTTTCCTCCACTTCCCCTATTTGATTTTTAAAGTCCTTCTTAAGATCCTCTATGGCCTGTAACCCACTCATGTTTTTCCCTGGGGCTTTTGGAGCAGGACTTCTGACCTCACAGTTCTCTTCCAACTCCATGCTTCAACCCTCCTGGCCCCCAGAGTAGGAGTCTAGGGTTGCATTTTTCTGTTGAATTTGTTTCCTTTCTCTTGGCATGTTGCCACTTAATTACTTGACTTTTGGGCTTGTTGCCACACTATGGCTTTGTGGCCAGATAGGGGAATTTTCGTCCTGAATGTGGTGGTGGTGGTGGGGCAACTTCCATTTCTGGCAAGCTGGAAACCCACCCACAATCTCCACCACAGATCCCAAGCCAGATCCAGGGAGGTTAAAGCAAGAGTGATTACCCCCTCAAGACTGATTGCTGGATCTCCCTACAGTTCACAGGCCAGGAGCCACATGCCTCTGAAAACTACAAAATGGCATGTCTCCTCAGCGACTTCTAGCCCCCAGGGGAGGGAGCCGACACGTTCCCCAAATACTGGTCCCAAAGTCCATAGGGCACTAACCTCTCACTTTGTCCTAGGCATGTCTATGTTGATAATTCTGGAATCGCCACAGCTGCTGGTGTTCTGGGGTCCCTCTAGCCAGTTGCTGGCCCTGCCGCCCTGGGGCTAAAACCGCTACTCAGCCGGACTGGACCTGTGCTTGGCTCCCCGAGGTCTGCGCACTGTGCAGTGTAGGCTTCCAAAGCACTGCGCTGGCCCTTCTTTCAGGGCTGCTTGGTTGTCCTCAGCAGGAGATTAGCTTCTCTGTGTTGTTCCGTGGGTGATGGGGCTCCAGAAGTTGTTCAGAGTCCCCTTTTACATAGTTTGGAGGAAATCTGGGGGCAGAGTGGCTTGGACACGCTGTTTCTACTCCGCCATCTTGGTTCTGCCCCCTACTCCTTATCTTTATTTCATGTTTGTGTGTATCTCTTATTTCCTATTCCTCCTGACTGCTCTACTTCTTTACTTCTTCATGCTACCTTGCCCTCGTATTACTTAATATTCTTCCTTTCCAAGGATCCCTTTATCCTCCCATTCCCCTTAAATACCATTGCATGCCACCCATTACATTATTTCCTCAATTTCCTCTCTAAAAACCCTCTCTTATTCTCTTTCCCCTATCTATCCTCTTAGCCTTTTATTTCTTCCTGAATTTAGAAGACTTTTATGCAATTCTAGATATGTATGTATTATTTTCTCTTAAACCCATTCCTTTTTTTTCAAAGCAATTGGGGTTAAGTAACTTGCTCAAGGTTACATGGCTAGTCATTATTTTTGTGTGGGTGCTCATTTTCTGAGGCCGGATTCAATCTTGGGTCATCCCAACTCCGAGGCTGGTGTTCTTACTCTCTGTGCCACCTAACCGCCCCTCTTAAACCCATTCCTGTTGAAAGCAGGGCTCCAGAACTACCAGCTCTCCTCCCCTATCTAATTCCTCTATCTCAGTTCTTCCCCTCACATCTCATTTCTATAAGATAATTACCCTTTTTACCTTTTCTTAAATGGTTTTAATATTTAGTATCACATCATACTCTTCTTTCTCTCAATCTTTCTTTTGAACTAGCCAATTGTAGCAGCAAGCACCCCAATATCCCCAGCGCGACTGCCAACACAGGTTCTTAGATCTGCTTTTGTAAAGGAAAGCAACTCAAAATGGGTTAACAAGCTTACTTTAATCAAACAAACCTATATTACATAGTTTAGGGGGAAAAGGTGTATACAGACAGTAGTTTCAAAACAGAGAAACAAACAGATCAAGGAGACAGGAGAGAGGAATGGCCTGCATGCTGACTTCACTGAGCTGAGAGCAGGAATGGTGAGCTGCCTGCATGAAGACCTGTGGAGAAGCCTGGAGCTATTGCCTTCTGCTGGAGGAGAAGGAACCCAAGAGTTTGGAATTCAGCCACAGGACAAGATAAGGACTGTGAGGCAAAGCAGGGGCACTGAATGTGTTTCCTTGCTGCCTCCCACAGTTTGGGACCCAGGGGGGGATGGACTTGTGACTATGGTGGGTGGGGTGAAGTGCCATGGACCCCCAAGGACCCCACCTTTGATTTTTTTGCCCAGCTCTCTCTCTGGACTTGGAAGCAGAGGCTGGAGCAGTGTGAGGGGGAGGACACCCCCCTCCTCCCAAGAGAACTTTGTTTGGACTCTTATTTTGAATTGATGTGATAATGCAATGTACTTTGTGTTTAAGGCCCAGTGTCCACTTTGGTAACTTTAGATGTACCTTGAAAATATGACTTAAGAGATGGCTAGTGCTAATTGAAACGTAATTGTCTATGCTGTGCACATACTTAGTAAGACTTTACAGAATAAGTGACTTATTGTACTTTGATTGTTACTGATAAGAGACTAATTGAATTAATCAAGACTTTGCCACATGAGTGGAAGACTTTGACCTAGTACTTTGAAACTACTTATAAGTGACTAATTGAGTTAATCAAGATTTTGAGTCATGAGTGGAAGACTTTGACCATGTATTTTAAAAACTGATGTGACTGATTGAGTTAACTTCAGAGTGACTGTTTTTTGATTTTACAGATCAGTGACTGATTTAACATTTGCCCCATGAGTGAAAGACTTGGACTATTGTACTTTGAGATCATAGTGTGATTTTCTTATGTACCTGGAAAATGTGACCTAAGAGATGTTTTAGTGCTAATTCAAATGTAAGTTGTGCATGCTATGGCCATGAAAGTTCTTGGGGCTGAATGTAATGGAAATGCAGATTTGAAGATCTTCCCTGCCCCTAGGCCCTTTGATTGGCTTAAGAGAGTTTGATTGACTTAAGTGACTCTGAGAACCTTCCTTGATTTGAAAATATACTCTGCCCCCTAATAGGCTGAATGTGGTCACATGGAGCCTGTGGTAGGAGGCTTGGTTTTCAGGAATGATCACACCTTGATGCTGTGTGATTGGGCAGTGTGTCAAGAGGGTGGTTACATTCTCTGAGCCAGAAGAAGACTGTATAATCCCTGATTTGAGGCTTTGCTTTGGGGGCTCACTTTGAGAAGTGTTGTGTGATTTGACCAGATGAGACTCTGGGAAGCCATTGTTGAGAGCCCCCTAGCTTTGAAAACCCCAATGTTGATGCTTCCCTCTCTGGTAACTGTGATTTGGTATGGATGTATAATGGTTGGACAGTTTGGAACCCTGTCTGCTTGATCTGTTTGTTTCTCTGTTTTGAAACTACAGTCTGTATACTCTGAAGTCCAGGGCGCTGAACCTTTTCCCCCTGAACTAGGTAATATATGTTTATTTGATTAAAGTGAGCTTGTTAACCCATTTTGATTTGCTTTCCTTTACAAAAGCAGGTCTAAGAACCTGTTTTGGCAGTCACCCTGGGGATATTGCAGTGCTTGCTGCTACACCAACATTAATAACAATCATGTGTATTACATGTATTACAATATATATATGTAATATATATATATGTAATATATATATGTAATTTTTACTTTGTTCTTTTTTCTTCTTCCCCCCCCTCCCATGAAGGCTACAATTAAACACAGACACACATACATCTGTATGCATATTCATACATACAAAAACACAGAAACATACACACAAAGAAATATATTTACATATATATAGAAACATATACACTTCCATATACTTAGACATACATATTTATACATTTATATATTTTATATACATTTATATTTCCTCAAATAAAATGCAAATATAGTGTCCTTATTGAGTCCCTTGTAATTAGTCTCTGATACATGCCTTATATTCCCTCTGCATCTCATTTTTTTTGAAACATTTAATGTTAAGACCTCGAATTTCAAATCCACTTCCTTCCTCCCTTGTCACCCAATCCCTCTGGGAAGATGAGTAATTCAGTATATGTTGTACATGTCTAGCTATGCAAAAACATTATCATAGTAGATATATTGTACAAGGCTGCTTATAATTCCCTCCCACTCATCCCACACCCTACCTGGTCCATTCCCTACATGATCCTGTACCTCTTCTATAGTGGGTAATTCCAACCTCCCCTCCCCCCAAGGATGCCCTCCCATCCATCATCCCCCCTCTCATCCCCCTTCCCCCTATTCTGCTGTAGGTTGAGGTATCCCATTTAGTATGTATGTCATTCTCTCCCTGAACCAAATTCAGTGAGAATGTGGTTTTGCCTTTTTGCGTTCCTATTCTCCCCCTCCCTTGCAACCACTTCCCCTTGCTTCTTCTACATGAGATAGTTTACCCTACCGTGTCTCTCCCCATCTCTTCTTACCACTTTCCTCTCTCACCTCATAATTTCATCCCTTGAGTATTCTCCCTTCCCAACAAATTCAACCTATGACCTCTATCCATATATAACTGTAACCATATACACACACATTCACATATGTATTCATATGACCACACACCATTCTTCCACTATTTTCAAAATCCTGAAAGTCTTGCATTTAATTCAGGATTATCCTTAACTTTTCTGGGGATGATAGTTTCAGCTACAACCCCAGTTCTTTTGCTTTTCTTTATACAGTGTTCCAAGACCTGCAGTCTTTTAGTGTAGCCACTGTTAAGTCTTGTGTAATTCTAATTTTGGCATTGTGATATTAATTTTTTTATGCTTTTAATATTTTTGCCTTGAGCTATGAGTTGTGGAATTTGAGTTAAGGATAACATCCAGGTCATGAACCTGGGGCACATGAAGGCTGATGATCCCTTTGATAGTGACAAAGACATTTTTGGGGGAAAGTTTTAGGAGGAAAGATAACAAGTTCGATTTTAGACATTCTGAGTTTAATGTCTACTGGACATTCAATTTGAGATGTCTGAAATGCAGTTGAGGATGTAAAACTGGAGGTTAGCAGAGAGTTTAGAAGAGGATAGGTAAATTTGAGAATCTTCAACAGAGAGATGGTAATAAAATCAAAAGAAGCTGTGGAGATCATGAAGGAAAGTAGTAGAATAAGAGAGAAGAAGAAAAGAGGGTTTGGGACAGAGTCATGCAGGAAACTTATGTTTAGAGAATATGCCCTAGATGAAGATTCAAGAAAGGATATTGATAAGGAGTAGTCTGATAGGTAGGAGAAGCAAGAGAAAATTGTGTCTCAAAAACCTGAGGGAAGAGAGTATTGAAAAGAAGAGAATGATCATCAGTGTAAAAGGAAGCAGAGATGTCAATAAAAATGAGGACTGAGAAAAGGCCATTGCATTTAGCAATTACAAAATTATTAGTAACTTTAGAGAGAGCAGTTTCAATGAGATTGAAAGTGAGAAACTAGATTGTGAGGGTTAAAAGGGGAGAAAGAGAAGAGAAAGTAGAGTCATCTGTTCTAAAAGGCCTCCTCAAGGAGTTTATCCACAAAGGACAGAAGAGATATAGAACGATAGTTCACAAGTATGAAAGGATCAGTTGAGAGTTTTTTGAGAATATTGAAGGGATTGTGAGTGATGGCAAGGGTATGACTATCCATGTGTGTAGTTGAGATTGTGTGAATTTTGTTCATTAAGAAATAGGGAAGTTAAATATTTGAGAGAATATAATTTTGAAGAATGGATTAGAAAGGAGAATCCAATGTGATGTACTTTATAAGAAATAATACTCTTGGGGCAGCTAGGTGGCACAGTGAGTAGAGCACCGGCCTTGGAGTCAGAAGGACCTGATTCGGATCTGGCCTCAGACACTTAACACATACAAACAAACAAGCAAACAAAAAAAACCTAGCTGTGTGACCTTGGGCAAGTTACTTAACCCCAATTGCCCTCCAAAAAGCAAGATATACAGAGTCAAAATAAGTTGAAATATTGTGCCTAAATTGAATTTTAAAAGGCAAATATGGCAATCACAAAAGCAAACAAGGCAAAAATAAAAAAAAAAACATAATTATGTCATCATTCCCTGCCCCAAAGAGAAACTATATCATAGATCATAGATGCATTATACATTATAGATAATGAAATAATATACATAGTAAATATATATATATATATATACATATACACACACACCGAATTGCAAGGAATCTAAGTAGCTGAGGAAAATGATATTCAAATTCCAGGGAGAAAGCAATAGTTAAAATTTAGTAATTAGGGCCTGAATGTAATCCCTGTTCATCTAGATAACTCTAACATAAGAAAAATGAGAAAGAAGCCAAGGACTTTATCAGAATTTTAGAAACCACCATATATGAAAGTTCCCATGTCATCATATATACCATTATTGAATGGGAATAGAAAGGATTACACATGTTTCTCAGATAGGGCATAAAAACCATATAAATAAATGCAAAATAAGAAGAAATAGTAAAAAAAATCCTCTACAGAAAAAGAAAAAACAATTATATTCAATAAAAGCTATTTATATTTTCTAAGAATTCAAATTTAAATAAAGACTAATGTAACTAAAAACTGGGTGGGTCAAAGAATAAATCATAGGAAAAAATTGATAATTTCATCAAAGAAAATAATGAAACATTAGAAATTTGGGGATGAAAACAAGTTAATAGCTATGGAAAAAAGTTATATTTCTAATTATTTTCATCACTAATAAAAAATGTAAGCCAGAAATGGACCTATTAAAAAGAATAATAAATATGGCACATGTGGATTTTTTTCAATTTCCTTCTCTGACCCTTCTCATTTATACATTCTTAATATATATAATCTTATTCAAGGTATAGAAAAATCTCTAATTATTGTTGTAAAAGCTTTATGAAACCATGTTTTTAATATATATTTAGGAAATGTATGCAATTCAGTAAGCATTCAAATTCAACAAACCTCGCAATCTGGAGAATTAATGAAAATGAGTTAGATAATTCTCAGCTCTTAACATTTTATCATAAAGATGTCAAAAATGCTCTGAAGGCAATTTCAGACTGAAATGATTGCCACATTTTTGTTGATCAAAGATAATTTTGCCTTTAAATTTCAGGGAGATGCTTAGCTCTTGGATAATGGTAGAAGATATTACACATCTTCCCACCTGGTATTACACAGTGCATAGGAATAATGAAGACAAATTAGTGCTATTTACTTACTGACACTGACAAGAGGAGCTTGTCTTTGTTCCTCCGTTTTATCACTAAAGTCTTGTTTTTCAGCATTATATAGCCTCGAGATAGAATACTCCAGTTCTGAATGTTCTCTCTCTGTTAAAAAAAAAAATCTCAAAACAACTTTAAAACTGTTTAATGTAATGGATCTCTCTCTCTCTCTCTCTCTCTCTCTCTCTCTCTCTCTCTCTCTCTCTCTCTCTCCCTGTCTCTCTCCCTTATTTTTTATTATTATTTTTTCTAATTAAACAAATGCTTTATTAACTTCTGGTTTACATCATTCATTTCCACCAGATTATGAGTTACATTTTCCCCCCATTTTTCCCTACCCAGCACCCCAGAATAGCAGTCCCACTAGATAACCCCTCATCCAATCTGCTCTCTCACATATCTTCTCCTATACCCCCTTCAACTTTGCCATTAGGGCAAGGTGAATCTCTGAGCCCCAATGCCTGGACATCTTATGAAACATTTAATTTAAAAACTTCGATTTTCAGATCCATTCCCTTCCTCCCTTGTCACCCACTCCCTCTGAGAAGATAAGCAATTCAGTATGTGTTGTACATGTATAGCTATGCAAAACATTACTATAGTAGATATATTGTAAAAGACTATATTTCCCTACCACCCGTCTCACCTCCCACCTGGTCCATTCCTTACTTTGATCCTGTCCCTCTTTGATAGTGGGTACTTCCAACCTCCCCTCCCCCCAGAATGCCCTCCCTTCCATCATCTCCTCTCTCATCCTTCTTTCCCCTACTCAGGAGAGTGAGTGAGGGTAAGATATTCCATTTAGTATGTATGTGATTCTCTCCTTGAGCCAACTTCAATGAGAATATGCTTTTGCCTTTTTGCCTTCCTGTTCTTCTCTTATTTTTAACTTACATGTGCCTTTAACCTTCTTTCTTATATGTAGAAACACACTGAGATGAGAAAACAACATTTATTAGAATGGGACAAAGGGAAGGAGGATAGGAGTTTTATTATTAGGTATCATTTTCTTTAAAAAAAAATTCAAATATGTTTCATAGTGTTCTACTCTTCTAAGGAACATGCAATATGAGGCAATATGAGAGTGATTAGTTTTCCAGTCTTTTTTTTCCTTAATAGAATAAGCTACAGGAAAGATATTGAAAAAAGAAAGAACTCTACTTGAAAAGTTTTTTCTTTGGGGGGGGTCGAAACTTGGGGCTCATCTCTGACTGACTGGTGATTAAAACTACTGCTAATCTATTAAAATCTTTTTTTTTAACTAACAATGCCAACCCTATTTAACTCAATAGCTTCTTTGAAGTCAGCTATATCCAAATCTTTGTTGAAGTCCAAGGAGATTAAATCACAAAGCCTTTCTCCTGTCAGCTGTCATATGATGCCCTCAGAACAGTTAATCAGATTGTTCAGCCTCACCTTCACTTCAAAGATCAAACTAACTAGCTTTGACCTGCTGAATCCTGTACTACCTCCAATATTCTTCTCTTTAGGCACAAAATAGGCATTTGGCTGTGGAGTCAGGATTAGAGAAGTAGTGATTGTCAAGAATGTTAACTGTAATTTATCTCTGTTCTTATTAAGGATATTGCCAAATATCAAATCCAGGGGTGGAAAATTTTACCTATGTGACTAGGATTCCTTTTTGCAAACTTAGTGCAATTAAATTTTGGCTTATCTGATTAGCCCAACATGTTTTCTAACCTACTGTTGTCAACTCTGTTCTAATTTTAACTTTCATGAAAAGCTGGATTTAACTATTTCTGTTGATTACTTCTCCCTCCTCCATTTTTTCTCTCCTATTAGATTATAAACACCTTAGGGTAAAGGATGGTCTGCTGTTGAATATATAATTTTACAATTGTTTTAATCCATTCATTCTAAAGATAAGAAAACAGAAGATAAAAACTAACTGATGAGTTTTGGTAACCATGAGATTTGACTGCTAGGAGCTTAGTAAGCCTTTACAACCATAAAATGTAGAATTAGTTATTATTAGAATTTATTGCTGTTTCTGGTTTTTAGATTTTCCTTTTCTTTAAGTCTTGCACTCAGTCAATAATTTTAAGTGTTTCTTTCTATGAATATTGCAATAAATATCTCTTACTAATAATGTTGTTCTAAAGATACATAATGAAGTTTAATTTGACTGAATTATCTTTCTATTGCCATATTTAGGATAATTTTTTAAAAAGTGATAAATGCCTGTAACTTGCAAGAAAAATGCTGATAGATAAACATAGCATAAAGGAAAATGTAATACAGACAAAAGACAAAGGAAAGATACATATATACTACACAGAATATGAAATCACTTTCAGCCTAAGGGATCAGGCAAAGCTTCACAGAAAAGGTTGTAACAAAGCTAAACCTTGAAGGAAGATAAGTATTTCAACAGGTTGGAACATGAAGGGAATACATTCCACACATGGGAAGAGTTGGTACTCCTGTTAAGTATGAAACAGAAATGAGCAGAATAAGGCTGGAATGCTAAGGAAAAGCCATGCTGCAGATGAACATAAATGTTAGGCTAAGGAGCTTTTATTTTATTTTTGTTGTTTGCTTTTATTTTGTTCTTTATTTTTGTTATTATTATTTGCTAAAAGTTTTTGGCATGTACCAAGATTTGTCCTACATTGACAAAATCACGTATCCTCGATGTGTTGACATATTGACATTAAGGATAGATTAGAAATGAGAGCATTCATTCAAGATGGCAAGCAAGAAAACTAACCTACAATAATATAAGTAAGAAGGAATTAAGTTCTCAGGCAAGCGTAGTAGGAGCATGACTAGAAAGGAAAGATGAGCATCGATATTGTAGTCTTCATAACTGGAAGTAGGATATGGAAGAGAGGGGGAAAATCGCAGATAATTTTTTAAGCTTATGAACATATTGAGTCTACTAAGAAACATAGGTTTTGTGGGAGAAAACAATTTCAGTTTGGAGTAGGTTACATTTGGGTGGGATGGGATATATAATTTTCTAACTTCTTCAAACAGCACTCAGTTGCTCAAAAGAATGAAAAAGTTGAGTGGAAAGGTGACCCAAAGTTAGGTATTAGCAGGGAAAGGATAATAGGAAAAGAGAATAAAATATTCAATAGTGGAAGACAGTTGATGAAAATGGTTGGTTATAAGTTTAAGACTTCAAAGGAAGGAAAATTCTCCTTAAGGCAAATAACCCAGCAGAATCACAAAGATATTTTAATACTTTTTATATCTATGAAAAATCTAACTCTTGAAAAAAAATGGGGCAGTTAGATGGTGCAGTGGATAGAGTACCAGCCTTGGAGTCAGAAGGATCTGAGTTCAAGTCTGGCCTCAGACGATTGATACTTACTACCTGTATGACCCTGGGCAAGTCACTTAACCCTGATTAACTTTGAAAAAAAATAAGGGGGAGAACTGAGGAATCAAAGTTTATTTTGATGGTAAAGAATGGTTTCAGGAGTATTAGGGCAGTAAGAGATATCAGAGAGGTGATTTTTTTTTTATCAGAGAGCAATTTTAGACTTTAGGATTTGTAGATAAAAACATTTCCAGAGAAAGTGAGCTCTGAGTATAATTACCCTTGCAAATTATCAAGGCAGAATGGAAATGAAAGTTAACGGAGTTGATTAGGTTGAGTAACTGGGAGCCCTAGGTTTTGTTAGAGCTATAGATTTGTGAAATCATAGAACCTCAGAGTTGGAAAGAATTTCAGAAATCCTGTAGACCTAACTGCTTAAATGGGAATCCTTACAACATACTTGACAAATCTCATTTGTTCACTATCTGAAGATTTTTAGTGATTAAGAACTTCTCAAGGCAGCTGGTTCCACTTCAGAATAGCTCTAATTATTAAAATCATTAATAATGATAATATTATAGAGGATGGGTCAGATGCTAAAATAGTTAAAAGTGAATAATATCATGGAGATAAAAAAAATGTCAGTGGAGCTAAGATGGTGAAGTAACAGGAAGAAATACATTGAGATTCTTTTTTTTTTTTTTTGAGGGGGGAAGGCTGGGAAATTGGGGTTAAGTAACTTGCCCAAGGTCACACGACTACTAAGTGTTATGTGTCTAAGGCCAGATTTGAACTCAGGTCCTCCTGACTCCAGGGCCTATTCTCTGTGCCACTTAGGCACCCCTACATTGAGATTCTTGACAAAACTACTCTAAAAAGATGTAGAAAATGCACCAGAAGAAACCCAGATTGGGAAATCCAAGAAAACAAAACAAAACAACACATAATATTGATTATTTTTTTCTAGCCCTGGTTGGCTCAGGGAGTTGGGCAGTGGTCAGGGAACAATGGGAATGAGTGTGGCCCAGCAGCGCATAGAAGGGAGCATTACAGAACCCAAACTTTACCAAGAGCACAAAAAGATTCCTGTCCCCACACTGTGACAGAACCTAAAATGTGTGTGGGAAAAGATGTCAACTGATAATTTTCTCTTCTGCTGCCTAGTTCTAAGTAACAGATGCAGAGCAGACTAAAGCAGAGACCAGTGCCCAGGAGTGGGGAACAATCTCAGGCCCTTGCCTATCTACCAACAAGAATTAACTTCAGAAACAAGCTTTAGGAATGTGGGTCAAACCACAGGAGTGGGGTGAAATATGCATTACATCTTCTGGCAAAAACTAAAATCTACAGAGGCATTATCCATATAGTAAACCCAGACCAAAAGGAAGTCTACAGCTGTGTCACTCCAATCTAATAGAACTTCCCTGATGCCTGATATTGACTGATTTGAGTAACAGTTTGCTATTGCTCAGACTCAAATCCAGGTGAGTAACTTGCAGAGGTTGGGTGGAATTAGGGACATAGGAAGTGGGAGGGGGACTTTGCAGTGGATCAGGTCAGTTCAGGAGTATTGAAAACTTGTAGGTGTCCAGTCAGAGTTGTACCTGAGAGACTAGAATAACAAAACACTCAATATTCTTTTTTTTTGATAGAAAGAGAAGTTCTATTTAAAGTTACTGTAGACATTATAAAACATTGAGAATATACCTGCCAAAACAAGCTTGGGACCTACATGAACACAAATGCAAAACACTTTTCACACAAAGTCACATCTAAATACTTGGAAAAACATCAGTTGCTAGTAGTTAGGTCAAGCTAATATAATAAAAATGGCAATTTTACCTAAATTTAATTTACATATTTAGTGCCATACCAATCAATCTATCAAAAAAACCTATTTTATAGAGCTAGAAAAAATAATAACAAAATTCATCTGGAAGAGCAAAAGGCCCAGAATATCAAGGGAATTAATGAAAAGAAATGCTAGGGAAGGAAGCCTAATTATATCAGATTTTAATCTGTATTATAAAGCAGAAATCATCAAAACTACTTGGTACTGACTGAGGAATAGATTAGTGGATCAGTGGAAAGATTAGGTATGTGAGGCATAGCAGTCAATGACTATAGTAATCTATTGTTTGATAAACCCAAAGACCCCAGTTTCTGGGATAAGAACTCACTATTTGACAAAAACAGCTGGGCTAGAAAATAGTATGGCAGAAACTGGCATATGCCAATATCTTACACTGTATACCAAAATTAAGTCTAAATGGGTGCACAATTAAGGTGTAAAGGCTGATACTGTAAGCAATCTGGGAAAGCAAGGAATAGTTTACCTAGCAGATTTATGGAGAAGGGAAGATTTTATGACCCAACAAGAGATAAAGAGCATTATGAAATGCAAAATGAATAATTTTGGTTACATTAAATTAATAAGTTTTTGTACAAATAAAGCCAATGTAACCAAGATTAGGAGGGAAATGGAAGACTGGGAAATAATTTTTACAAAAACACTCAATATTCTTCAAAAAGCAGAACAAGATCAGTGTAGACTTTACTTCAAGTAGTGCTGAGTTCAATTCTAAGTTTGTCTTAAGTCAGAAAGTAGACTGGAAGATCAATTTAAAAAATACTATAATAAAATACTATTGTGTTGATAAGGTACTAAAGACAAACTCAGAAGAAGATAATGATTCTAAAATATTTAAAAACAAAAAAGGGAAAACTTAGCTTGATACAAATTCAACTGAATTCCTGGAAGACATGAAGCAAGAGGGCTTTTTTGTTTGCTTGTTCTTTGTTTTTTTTTTTTTGGCTTATTTAAAAAAAATTCAATGAAAATGCTAGAGAAAAAAGTTGAAAAAGAAATGTACTATAGAAGAAAAATTGAAAAGGGATTTAGTAGCTTAGCACAAGGAGTACAAAACCTTGCTCAAGCAAAAATTCTTGAAAATAAGAATCTGGGGGGTGCCTAGGTATCACAGTGAATTGAGCACTGGCCCTAGAGTCAGGAGAACCTGAGTTCTAATCTGGCCTCAGACACTTAACACAAAACCTAGCCATGTGACCTTGGGGAATTCCCTTAACCCCAATTGCCCTCCAAAAACTAAAAAAAAGAGAGAGAGAGAGAAAGAAAAAGAAAATAAGAAAGCAATGATTCCATGAGCCAAAACAAAAAATTGAAACAAAGTACAAAGACTGTAAAAAAATGGAGGAATATGTGAGGAAAAAACACAGCAAAAACAACTGACCTGAAACACATTAAGGAGGAAAAAGCGTTAAGAATTATTGGACTGGTGGGGGGGGGGGGCCGAGACAAGATGGCAGAATAGAAACAGCTCATCCAACCACTCTGTCCCCAGATTCCCCCCAAACTATGTAAAAGGGGACTCTAAACAACTTCTGGAGCCCCAGAACCCACAGAACGACACAGAGAAGCTAACCTCCCACTGAGGACAGCCCAGCAGCCCTGCAGGAAGGACCAGCACAGTGGTCTGGGAGCCAGCAGCACACAGCACAAAGAGCACAGGGAGCCAAGTGGAGACCAGGTCCTCGCAAGCCGAGGTTTTAGCCCTAGGGCGGCAGGGCCAGCAGCCAGCTGGAGGAACCCCAGAACACCAGGAGCTGTGGTGACTCCAGAATTATCAACATAGACATGCCTAGGACAAAGTAAGAGGTTAGTGCCCTATGGACTTTGGGACCAGTATTTGGGGAATGCGTCAGTTTCCTCCCCTGGGGGCTAGAAGCCACTGAGGAGACATGCCATTTTGTAGTTTTCAGAGGCAGCTCCGGCTCCAGGCCTGCAAATTGTAGGGAGATCCAGCGATCAGTCTTGGGGGGTAATCGCTCTTGCCTTAACCTCCCTGGATATGGATTGTGATCTAGGGTGGAAGTCGTGGCTGGGTTTACAGCTTGCCAGAAACGGAAGTTGCCCCCCACACGTTCGGGAAGAAAATTCCGCTATCTGGCCTTAAAGCCATAGTGTGGCAACAAGCCCAAAATTCAAGTAATTAAGTGGCAACATGCCAAGGCAAAGGAAACAGAAAAATGCAACCCTAGACTCCTATTTTGGGGGCATAGAGTGGGAAAAGGACTGTGAGGTCAGAAGTCCTGCTCCAAAAGCCCCAGGGGAAAACATGAGCGGGTTGCAGGCCATAGAGGACCTTAAGAAGGACTTTAAAAATCAAATAAGAGAAGTGGAGGAAAAATTGGAAAGAGAAATGAGAAGGATGCAGGAAAAGTATGAAATGAGGGTCAATAGCCTGACTGAGGAAAACAACACCTTAAAAAATGGACTAACTCAAATGGCAAAGAAGACCCAAAAGGGCAATGAGGAGAAGAATGCCTTAAAAAGTCGAATTTGCCAGATGGAAAAAGAATCTCAAAAGTTCACTGAGGAGATTCATTCCTTCAGAGTTAGACTGGAGCAAATGGAAGCTAATGACTTTATGAGAAATCAAGATGCTGTTAAGCAGATCCAAAAAAATGAAAGATTAGAAGGCAATGTGAAATATCTCATGGGAAAAACCACTGACCTGGAAAACAGAGCCAGGAGAGAAAATTTAAAAATTATTGGACTACCTGAAAGCCATGATCAAAGAAAGAACCTAGAAATCACCCTTCAAGAAATTCTCAAGGAAAATTGCCCTGATGTTTTAGATGCAGAGGGCAAAATAGAGGTTGAAAGAATCCACCAATCACCTCCTGAAAATGATCCCAAAAAGAAAACTCCCAGGAATATCATAGCCAGGTTCCAGAATCCCCAGATCAAGGAGAAAATACTACAATCAGCCAGGAAGAAACAATTTCAGTATTGTGGAAACGCAATCAGAATAGCCCAGCACCTGGCAGCTTCTACACTGAGGGATCAAAGGGCATGGAATATGATATTCCAGAGGGCAAAAGACCTGGGAATGAACTCAAGGGTCACCTACCCAGCAAAACTGAGTATTTTGTTTCAGGGGAAAGTATGGTCATTCAGTGGAATAGAGGACTTTCAAGCATTCTTGAGGAAAAAACCAGAATTGAATAGAAAATTTGACATCCAGACACAAGAAGGAAGAGATGCCTGAGAAGGTCATCAGGGAAAAGAAATCAAAAGGAAATTATCAAAGTTGAACTATTTACATTCCTATATGGAAAAGCAATAACTATGACTGATGATATCTTTCTCACTATGAAAATAATGGAAGAAGGGTGTGTGGTCATATGAATACATATGTGAATGTGTGTGTATATGATTACAGTTATATATGGATAGAGGGCATAGGTTTAATATGTTAGGAAGGGAGAATACTCAAGGGATGAAATTATGAGGTGAGAGAGGAAAGTGGCAGGAGGAGATGGGGAGAGACAGGGTAGGGTAAACTACCTCATGTAGAAGAAGCAAGGGGAAGTGGTTGCAAGGGATGGGGAGAAAAGGAAGGCTAAAAAGGCAAAACCACATTCACATTGAATTTGGTTCAGGGAGAGAATGACATACATACTAAATGGGATATCTCAACCTGCAGCAGGATAAGGGGAAGGGGGATGAGAGGAGGGATGATGGATGGGAGCGCATCCTTGGGGTGAGGGGAGGTTGGAAGTACCCACTGTAGAAGAGGGACAGGATCATGTAGGGAATGGACCAGGTGGGGGTGGGATGAGTGGGAGGGAATTATAAGAAGCCTTGTACAATATATCTACTATGATAAGGTTTTGCATAGCTAGACATGTACAACATATACTGAATTACTTATCTCCCCAGAGGGAATGGGTGACAAGGGAGGAAGGAAATGGATCTGAAATTCGAGGTCTTGACATTAAATGCTTCAAATATATATAAATACTATTATTAATACTCTTTTGCTTGTAATAGGGAGATAAGATGTGCAGGCATTGGGACACAAATATTCACCTTCCTCTAATGGAAAAGTTGATGGGGATATGGGATAAAGTATGGGAGAGAGGAGATTGGAGGAAGCGATATCTTGTGGCACTGCTATTCTGGGAGGTTGGGTAGGGGAATAATGGGAGGGGGAATGATTGTAACTCAACATCTGGGGGAAATGAATGATGTAAAACAGAAGTCAATAAAACATTTGTTTAAAAAAAATTAAAATTAAAAAAAAAGAATTATTGGACTTCTTGAAAACCATCACAGAAAAAAAAAATTAAAAAAGATTATGGAACAAGAAGGAAATAATTCAAGTACCAAAGATTGCTGTTGGACCCCCCCCCCCCACACACACATACACACATTTATACATACATATTCATACATACACATAAAATATTCTTTATACACCCATATATAAAATGAAGACTTTGTTTTGCTTAACTCAAAATATTTGCGATAGAGGTTCTATTTTTTTTCCTTCTCAATTTGGGTAATGCATTGAAGGGAGAGAAGGTACATATTTGCTGATTAAAAAGGAGATTTTTTAATGATATAACAAGCACTATGACAGAATGATATTATTACATGAGACGAAATACAAAATACAGATTAGGGGTTGACATTGGCAGAGCAAAGGTCTCTTTAAAAGTGACTTTAGGGAACATGGAATATACAATTTTCCCTTTTGAATCAATGTAAAAAGAAAGAGTGACCAACTTTCAAAAATGTGAAGTTATATCTTTCATCCTATATAAACCAATGCTTTATGTGCAATCCCTTAGCTTTGCTCAGTATTGACCTTCTGGGATAACAAGTTCATTTAAAAAAATCCTCTAATTGCTTCAGTTTATCTGATAGCTTTTCAAGTGCCAGAAGGCATTTGAAATTTTAGATTCCTGTTTTAGGGGCAAAAAAGATCAAAGCATGGAACAGGAGGAAGACAGTGAAGTCAGAACTCCTGCACTAAAAGCTTCAAATAAAAATATGAGCTGATTATAGGCCATAGAGGACCTTAAGAAGCAAGGAGGAAAAATTGGGAAGAGAAATGAAAATGATGCAAGAAAATTATGAAAGAGAGTCAACAGCCTGACTGAGAAAAATAAGGCCTTAAAAATAGACTAACTCAAATGGCAAAAGAGGCTGAAAAAGGCAATGAGGAGAGGAATGCCTTTAAGGCCTTTAAGCTGAATTTGCCAGATGGAAAAAGAATCTCAAAAACTTACTGAGGGGAATCTTTCCTTAGGATTTAGAATGGAGCAAAAGGAAGCTAGTGACTTTTTGAGAAATCAAGATGCTGTTTAACAGGTCCAAACAAATGAAAGAATAGAATGCAATGTGAAATATCTCATGGGAAAAACCACTTACCTGGAAAATAGATCCAGGAGAGATAATTTCTAATTTATTGGACTACCTGAACACTGTGATCAAAGAAAGAACCTAGAAATCATCCTACAATTCTCAAGGAAAACTGCCCTGATGTTTTAGAACCAGAAGGCAAAATAGAGGTTGAAAGAATCCACTGATCACCTCCTGAAAAAGAACCCAAAAAGAAAACTCCTAGGAATATTATAGCCAGATTCTGGAATTCCCAGATCAAGGAGAGAGTATTACAAGCAGCCAGGAAGAAACAATTTGAATATTGTGGAAACACACTCAGGATAACACAGGATCTGGCAGCTTCTACACTGAGGGATGGAAGGGCCTGGAATGTGATACTCCTCAGGTCAAAGGAACTGGAATTAAAACCAAGATTGACCTACCCAGCAAAACTGAGTATCATGTTTCACAGGAAAATATGGTCATTCAGTGGATTAGAGGACTTTCAAGTATTCTGGAAGAAAAAAACAGACTTTAATAGAAAATTTGACATTGAGATATAAGAAGCAAGAGAAGCATGAGAAGGTAAACAGTGAAAAGAAATAAGGAACTTATCAAAGTTGAACTATTCACATTCCTACACAAGAAATGATAATTGTAACTGATGAAACTTTTCTCAGTATGAAAATAGTTGAAGGGAATAAAAATATATAGTCTTTATTGGAGGGTATATAGGCATAAGAATACATATGTGAATGTATATATATATATATATATATATACATATATACATATATATATATATATATGTTTACAGGTATTCAGAGATAGATGGTGCAGGACCCATTTAATAGGAAGGGATGATACTTAAAAGGTAAAATCAAGAGATGAGAGAGGAAAATACTGGGAGGAGATGGAGAGAGACAGAATGGGGCAAACTATCTCATATAGAAGGGGCAAGGGAGGCTGGATACAATGGAAGGGAAGAACAGGAAGGCATAAGAGAATGGGTCAACCTTATAATCATTGCATTTGGCTCAGGGATGGAATGACATACGTACGAAATAGGGTGTCTCACCCTACAGGAGAGTGGGGGGAAGGGGATGAGAGGGGGGATGATGGAAGGGAGGGCAGGCTGGGGGAGAGAGAAGTAGGAAACACACACTTTTGAACAGGGACAGGACCAAAGTAGAGAATGGAACAAGTGGGAGGTGGTATAGGAGGAAGGGAAATATAATCAGTCTTCTACAATATATCTACTATGGTAATATTTTGCATTAGCTACACATGTACAACCTACATTGAATTGCTTATCTTCCCAGTAAGGGTGGGTGACAAAGGAGGAAGGGAATAAAAGAAAAAAAAATAGATTGACCAACTTTAGAAAATGTGAAGTTATATCATCCATCCTAAATATGCCACATGCTTTATATGCTATCCGTTAGCCTTGTTCAGTATTGATTCATACTTTCTGGGAAAACAAGTTCATTTAAAAAAAAAAACCCTCTAATTCCTTCATTTTATCTGATACCATTTCAAGTACCAGAAGACATTAATAATTTTGTTGGTCAGTCCTTTCAGTCATATTTGACTCTTCATGACCCCATTTAGGGTTTTCTTGGCAAAGATACTAGAATGGTTTGCCGTTTCTTTTTCCAACTCTTTTTACAGATAAGGAAATTGAGGCAAGCAAGGTTAAGTGACTTGACCAAACTAGTAGGTTTCTGAGGCTTGATTTGAACTCAGGAAGAAAAGTCTTCCTGACTGTAGGCTCAGTACTTCATCCACTGTTCCACCTAACTGCTCTGACAGCTATCATATTTACTCTGAATCTCTTTTCCCTATTAAACATTCCTCTTTTTTAAACTAATCCTTTAATGGCATGATCTTGAGACTCCGCTGTCTTTGTAACCTTCATTCAATTGCTTTTTAACTCACCAATGACCTTCTTAGACTACTTTGCTCATGACTAAACATAAAATTTCATATATGGTCTAATTAGGGAAGGGGAAAGTGAAAGTCCCACCATTTTTTTTGCTATGGATGGTACATCTTTTGTAAAGTAGTCTAGAATTTAAGGTTGCTATGTGGTGCAATGGATGGAGTGCCAGGCCTCTGGAGTCAGAAAGACTCAACTTCCTGAGTTCAAATATGGCTTCAAACACTTACTAGTTTTGTGACCCTGAGCAAGTCACTTAACTCAGTTTGCCTCAATTTCTTCATCTGTAAAATGAATAGTAGAAGGAAATGCCAAACAAACATCTCCAATATCTTTGTTAAGAAAACCTCAAATGGGGTCACAAAAAGTCTGGAATTACTGAATAATTGTCATTCATCCAATTATTCTTTTCTTTGTCCTTTTATTTCATCGAGCTTCTGGGCTTGTGACTGAATACAAAATTTGTCTCAGCACATTCAGTTGGGACCAGACCAGATCAAATCAGATTTAGCAGTACCATTCTTTTTAAAAATAGTATGTCAATTAACTGCATAATGATTCTATCTATCTATCTACTTATCTATCTGAAAGTTACTTAGTTGAGATATTTCTTACTTTTATACATATATCCCCACACACAGTGCCCGGTATGTAACAAATGAATAAATTATTTTAAAATTTTATTCATTTATTTAATTTTTCCCCTGCTATATTATGTTTACTTACATTGAATTTTCCAGTGACTGATAAAGAATGTAGTTGAAGACATCAACTAACTGGAAAAGGTTTTGTGTACTGATAACCTCATTATCCTAAAGAAAGATCCAAAACTTGTATGAAGTTAATAGTTGACCAGGGCCAGTTTTACAGAGTCTTTTTTAAGGATTTGTTTCATATAGAATCACAACTGTGTTTCACATAGAATCACTAACCCAGAGAAGACAGAAACACTCCTAAATTGGTCATGTCCAAAAAAGCTCCAAGATTTAAGGACTTTCCTAGGATTTGGCAGTTATTATTGAAAATCTGTCAAGAACTTGCTTCTTTTGCCAAAGTACTGAGTGACTTTATTCTTATTTGCATTATTGAAGTAGAGAGGCATACATAACCAGAAGCAGAGGAGCAAGAAAGGCTTAATTGTTTTAAAATATAAGAAACCACTTGGAGATCCACTCTCATACATTTCTCTCAGGGGTGTTCTGGTAAATGTAACTCTTCAAAAAACCATGGCACACTGCATTATTAACACTTTCTGCTTCACTTTCAACACAATCATTGAAAACAAAAGACCAAGCCCAGATTTAAAGTTATCAAATTCCAAGGTACAAATGATCATTCTGAAAATTTAATAATGGATCTCCCTCCTGCACACCTAAGAACACCTTTTTAGAATCTGCTACAATCAAATTGGCCTGTTGCTGTTCCCCATGTGCCAAATTCGTTTCCCATTTCTGTGATTTTTTTTAACAAGCTGTCTCATTCCTGGGATGCATTCCATCACATTCACATCTTAAAATCCCTTAGCTCCTTCCAGAGCTCAGCGTATATAACACTTCATACATGAGGCATTTCTTGTATTCCTCCAGTAATCATACAGGATTTGTTTTCTATATGCAGAATCATAGAATTTGGTAAAGGAAAGGGATGCATGCATGAAAAACATTACCAATGAAAACATGCTGAGTATTATAGGCTATGACTGAATACACCTGTCTAGTATATCAGGTTCATTAATAGAATTAAAGAAAATGTGACAAACAACAAAAGGAAATTTACTTGGCCATAACCAGGGAATGATGTTCTGCTAAGAATAATTTTTAAAAAGTATATTCTATGAAGATATTGAGTTGACTGATATGTGTGCTGCCAACCTCTCTCTGTATTCTCTATGTTGGTCTGCTGGTCAAACATCTAAATGGGTTTTTGTACTTAGGCAAATAGGAAATGGTCAAAAGCCTACTCCATTAGGTCTGTCAGCCAATTAAGTCTAAAGAATGGTTTAAATACACACACACACACACACACACACACACACACATTACGGGAACAAGGCACAATTTTTTAAATTAATCAATTTTTTATTTTCAACATTCACTTTTATATGTTTAAAAACATAATTAAAAGTTTTAATTTTCTCCCCTCTCTTCCTTCCCTGACCCAAGACAGCATTCAATATGATATAGACAACATATGTAAAATCATATTAAACATATTCCCACGTTAGTTATGTTGTGAAGGAAGAATCAGAACAAAAAGGAAAAAGCTAAAAGAAAAAAAAAAGACAAAAAAGAGAAAATAGTATACTTTGATCTGTGTCCATACTTCATAGTTCTTTCTCTGAATGTATACAGCATTATCCATCATGAGTCTTTTGGAATTGTCTTCGATCATTGTATTGCTATCAAAGTTGGTCATTGCACAATGTTACTATTGCTGTGTACAACATTCTACTGGTTCTGCTCACTTCACTCAGCATCAGTTCATGTAAGTCTTTTAGGTTTTTCTGAAACCCATCTGCTCAACATGTTAATAGAATAATAGTATTCCATTACATTCATATACCATAACTTGTTCAGTCATTCTTCAAATGATGGACATATCATCAATGTTTAATTCTTTGCCACCACAAAGAGAGCTACTATAAATATTTTTTATGCACGTGGATCCTTTTCCCTTTTTTATGATGTCGTTGGGATACAGACATAGAAGTGGTATTGCTGGAAAAAAGCAAATGCCCATTTTGGTTGCTCTTTGGGCATAGTTCCAAATTGCTCTCCAGAATGCTTGGATCAGTTCACAATTTTACCAACAATGCATTAGTGTTACAATTCTCCAACATCTAATCAAATGTTTATCATTTCCTTTCCTGTTATATTAGTCAATCTGATAGGTGTGAGGTGGTATTTCAGAGTTGTTTTAGCTGGCATTTCTCTAATCAATAATGCTTTAGAGAATTTTTTCATGTTACTATAGATAGTTTGAATTTCTTCATCTGAAAACTTCCTGTTCATATACTTTGACTGTTTATCAATTGGGGAATGACTTGTATTCCTATTAATTTGGCTGAATTCTCTATATATTGGAGAAGTGAGGCCTTTATCAGAAACACTGCCTATAAAAATTGGTTCCCAGCTTCCTGATTTCCTTCTAATCTTGGTTGCAATTGTTTTGTTTGTGCAATTTTTAAAAATTTAATGTAATCAATATGATTACTTTGCATTTCATAATGTTCCTTATTTCTTGTTTGGTCACAAATTCTTCTCTTCTCCATAGATTTGCCAACAAAGCTTTTACTTGATTTCTTAATTTGCTTATGTTATTAACCTTTATATCTAAATTGTGTATACATTTTGACCTTATCTTGGTATAGGGGGTGAAATGTTGTTCTATGCCTATTTTCTGCTGCACTATTTTTCAGTCTTCCCAGAAGTATTTCTCAGTGAAGCTGGAGCCTTTGGGTTTATCAAACAGTAGATCACTATAGTCATTTACTACTGTATTTTTTATACCTAACCTATTCCACTGATACACCACTTTATTTCTTAACCAGTCTCAAGTAGTTTTGATGGTTGCTGCTTTATAATAGAGTTTTTAATCTGATACAACTAGGTCACCTTCCCTTGTATTCCTTTTCATTCATTCCCTTGATATTCTTGATCTTTTGCTCTTCCAGATGAATTTTGTTATAGTTTTTTTCTAACTCTATTAAATACTTTTTGGTAGTTTCATTGGTATGGCACTGAATGAGTAAATTAAATAGAATTGTCATTTTTATTATATTGGCTCAGGCTACACGTGAGCAACTGATATTTTTCCAATTATTTAGATATGATTTTATTTCTGTGGATATTGTTTTGTAAACATGTTCAAATAGTTCCTCAGTTTGCTTTGGCAAATAGACTCCCAAATATTTCATATTGTCTACAGTTACTTTAAAAATAATTATTCTTTCTACCTCTTGCTGCTTGGCTTTGTTAATAATATATAGAAATGTCAATGGCTTATATAAGATTATTTTAAATCTGGCAACTTTGCTAAAGTCATTAATTATTTCAAGTAGTTTTTAAGTTTATTCTCTAAGTATACTATCATATCATTTACAAAGAGTTATAACTTTGTTTTCCTCATTGCCTGTTCTAATTGCTTTAATTTATATTTCTTCTCTTATTGCTCATACTAATATTTCCAGTGCAATATTGAATAATAGTAGTGATAATGGGCAACCTTGTTTTCACTTCTATTTGTATTGGAAAAGCTTTTAGGTTATCTCCATTACACATAATGCTTGCTGATGGTTTTACATAGATATTGCTTATCATTTTATGGAAAACTCCATTTATTCCTATACTCTCCAGTGTTTTCAATAGAAATGGGTGTTGCATTTGAGATAATCATATGTTTTATGTTAGTTTTGTTGTTGATATTGTAAATTATGCTGATAGTTTTCCTAATATTGAACCAAACCTGTCTTCCTGGTATAAAACCTACCTTATCAAAGTATATTATTCTCATGATAAGTTGCTGTATTCACGTTACTAATATTTTATTTAAAGTTTTTGCATTTATATTCATGAGGGAAATCGGTCTATAATTTTCTTTCTCTGTTTTGGTTCTTTCTGGTTTAGGTATTGGTACGATATTTGTGTCACAAAAGTAATTTGGCAGAATTTTTTCTTTGCCCATTTTTCCAAATACTTTAAATAAAAATTAAAGTTAATTGTTCCTTAATATTTGGTAGAATTCATTTATAAATGCATCTAGAGTCGATTGATGGCTTCTTCAATGTCTTTGTTTAAAAAAATTGGGGGGTGGAGCCAAGATGGAGGAGTAGAAACAGTTCGTCCAAGCCACTCTCCCCGCCAGAATACCTACAAACTATGGAAAAGGGGACTCTGAACAACTTCTGGAGCCCCAGCACCCACAGAACGACACAGAGAAGCTAACCTCCCGCTGAGGACAGCCCAGCAGCCTTGCAGGAAGGACCAGCACAGCGCTGGCAGTGCAGGGAGCAGAGCACAGGTCAGCCTGAGTCAAGATTTTAGCCCCAGGGTGGCAGGGCCAGCAGCCAGCTGGAGGGACCCCAGAACACCAGCAGCTGTGGCAATTGCAGAATTATCAACGTGGACATGCCTAGGACAAAGTGAGAGGTTAGTGGCCTATGGACTTTGGGACCATTATTGGGGAACGGGTCCGCTTCCTCCCCTGGGGGCTAGAAGCCACTGAGGAGACATGCCATTTTGTATTTTTCAGAGGCAGCTCCAGCTCCTGGCCTGCGAAGTGAAGGGAGATCCAGCGAGCAGTCTTGGGGGGGTAATCACTCTTGCTTTAACCTCCCTGGATCTATATTGTGATCTGGAAATCTGGGAAACTCAAGGGTCACCTACCCAGCAAAACCCAGTATTTTGTTTCAGGGGAAAATATGGTCATTCAGTGGAATATAGGACATTCAAGCATTCTTGAGGAAAAAAACAGAGTTGAATAGAAAATGTGACATCCAGACATAAGAAGCAAGAGATGCCTGAGAAGGTAATCAGGGAAAAGAAATCAAAAGGAACTTTTCAAAGTTGAACTATTTACATTCCTATATGGAAAAGCAATAACTATGACTGATGAAATCTTTCTCAGTATGAAAATAATGGAAGAAGGGTATATGGTCATTTTGAATACATATGTGAATGTGTGTATATATGCTTACAATTATATATGGATAGATGGCAAAGGTTGAATTTGTTGGGAAGGGAGGATACTCAAGGGGTGAAACTATGAGGTGAGAGAGGAAAGTGGCAAGAGGAGATGGGGAGAGACAGGGTAGGGTAAACTACCTCATGTAGAAAAAGCAAGGAGATGTAGTTGCAAGGGTGGGGAGAAGAATAGGAAGCCAAAAAGGCAAACCCACATTCTCATTGAATTTGGTTCTGGGAGAGAATGACATACATACTAAATAGGATATCTCAACCTGCAGCAGAATAGGGGGAAGGGGGATGAGAGGATGGGTGATGGATGGGAGGGCATCCTTGGGGGCAGGGGAGGTCAGAAATACCCACTATAGAAGAGGGACAGGATCAAGTAGGGAATGGACCAGGTGGGGGGGGGTAGGATGAGTGGGAGGGAATTATAAGCAGCCTTGTACAATATATCTACTATGGTAATGTTTTGCATAGCTAGGCATGCACAACATATACTGAATTACTTATCTTCCCAGAGGGAATGGGTGACAAGGGAGGAAGGGAATGGATCTGAAATTCGAGGTCTTAAAATTAAATGTTTCAAATATTTATAAATACTATTATTAATATTCTTTTGCTTGTAATTGGGAGATAAGATGTGCAGGCATTGGGACACAGAGATTCACCTTCCTCTAATGGAAAAGTTGAAGGGGGTATGGAAGAAGGTATGGGAGAGAGCAGACTGGAGGAAGCGATATCTTGTGGGACTGCTATTCTGGGAGGGTGGGTAGGGGAAAGACAGGGGGGAAAATAATTGTAACTCATAATCTGTTGGAAATGAATGATGTAAAACACAAGTTAATAAAGCATTTAAATAAAAACATTAAAAAAATGGGGATATTTAAGTATTTTGTTTCCTCTTCTGTTAATTTGGGTGATTTATATTTTTACATTTTCATCCATTTCACTTAGATTGTCACATTTATTGCCCTACAGTTGGGCAAAACAACTTATTTTTTTAAGCAATTGGGGTTAAGTAACTTGCTCAAGTTTACACGGCTAGTCATTACTTGTGTGTGGGTGCTCATTTTCTGAGGCTGGAGTCGATCTCGGGTCATCCCAACTCCGAGGCTGGCACTCTTACTCACTGTGCCACATACCCACCCTGAGCAAAATAACTTCTAAACTTTGTTTTAATTTTCTCTTCATTGGTGGTGAGTTAATCCTTCTCATTTTGTTACCAGTAATTTGGATTTCCATTTTCTTTTTTATAATCATATTAAGCAAAGTTTAATTTATTTTGTCATCCCTCCCCCACAAATTGTGCTTAGCTTTCTTTATTAGTTTTCTTTTCAATTTCATTAATGTCTCCTTTGATTTTCAGAATTTCTAATTGTTAATTTAATTAGGGATTTTAATTTGTTCTTTTTCTAGCCTTTTTTAGTGGCATGACCAATTAATTCATCTCCTCCTTATATATTTTATTCATGTAAGCATGTAGAAATAGAAATCTCCCTCAAAGAATTACTTTGGATGTATCCCATAAGTTTTGATATGCCTTCCCTTTTTTGTCACTCTCTTTGAGGAAATTATCAATTATTTCCATGACTTTTTTTTTGACCCATCATTCTTTAGGATTAGATTATTTAGTTTCTGATTAGTTTTTAACCTATTTTTGCATGGCACTTTATTACACATAAATTTTATTGTTTCATGATCTGACATGGATGCATTTAATATTTCTTCCTTTCTGCATTTGGTTGTATTTTTTAATGCTGTAATACATTGACATTTTTTGAATATGTGCCAGTTACCACTGAGAATAATGTATATTCCTTTCTATTCTTATTTAATTTTCTCCAGAGGCTTGTTACTTTTATAAAATTCTATTTACCCCCTTTCTTGTTTATTTTGTGGTTATATGTATCTAGTTTTCAGAGACGGAGATTGAGATCCCCCACTAGTATAGTTTTGCAGTCTACTTCTTTCTGTCATTCACTTCCCTTCTACTCTAAAAATTTGGATGTTATGCCACTTGTTGTATATACATTTAGTTTTGATTTTACTTCATTGTCTGTGGCACCTTTTAGCAAGATGTATTTTCCTTCCTTATCTCTTTTAATTAGATCTATTTTTGCTTTTGTTTTGTCTGAGATCAGGAATGCTACCCCTGTTGGGGTT
Organism: Gymnobelideus leadbeateri; assembly: GCA_011680675.1. Classification (NCBI taxonomy): domain Eukaryota; kingdom Metazoa; phylum Chordata; class Mammalia; order Diprotodontia; family Petauridae; genus Gymnobelideus; species Gymnobelideus leadbeateri. The sequence continues at coordinate 99,468 of WOXC01005130.1, forward strand.
TGTTGTTTGTTTTGCTTTTTTACTTAAGCTGATCCATAATATATTCCTCTCGAGCCTTTTACTTTTACTTTGTGTATTTTCTGCTTCAAAGGTGTTTCTTGTAAACAACATATTTTAGGATTCTAGTGTTTAATACACACTGCTATTCACTTCCATTTTATGGGAGAATTGATACCATTCACATTCACTGTTATGATTACTATGTATTTCCCTCCATCTGATTTTTCCCACAGTTTTTACTGTTTTTTTCCCCTTTCACCCTGTTCCTCCCAACAAATGTTTGACTTTTGACCACCGCCTCTCTCCATCTTCTCTCCCTTCTATCAGTCCCCTTCTCTTTTCTTTCCCTTTTCCCTTCCTACTTTCCTTTAGGGTAAGATAAATTTCTATATCCAAGTGAGTGTATATTTTATTTGCTCTTTAAGCCAAATCTGATGAGAGCCAGGTTCAAACAATGCTCATCCCTTCCCTTCTTTCCATCTACTATAATAGGCCTTTTGTACCTCTTTGTATGATATAATTTGCCCTATTCTGTCTCTCCCTTTTCTCTTCTCCCAGAAAAATCATTTTTTCACCCCTCAGTTTATTTTTAAATATCAGAACATCTGAGTCATCTTATACACACACCCTCTGTCTATGTATACTCCCCAAATAGTATGTAAATCCAAGTACAGGCAGCTTTCCAGGGGGCTGCTGCTGTGAACAGCTTTAAGGTTCTAATTACATAGTATAGTGAATATTTTTTCAGCAGTAAATTAAAGCAAAATATTCATAGAAAGCAAAGTATAGCATTCACAATGTTATAACATAACAAGTTATCACTAAAGTGGCCACATAGTTTTCACCAAAGTGGCTACATAGTTTTAAACAAAAGATAACATTCAGCAAGTCCTTAACTCAGTTATCCTTAAGGAGCAAGCTTTAAGGGAGAACTTGTGAATCCCACAGTTGGATGAACTTGCTGACATAATAGGAAGGAGTGGGGCAGCGAGAAGCTAATGCCATATATAAGGAGAGGCCCAGACTGTAGAGGGAAGAGATTTTGAGAACAGAACTTGTGGTAGCAGAACTTCTTCTGAGAGCCAGCCAGAACTTCTGCTGAAGACTTCTGCTGAGAACTGCCTAAAACAAGAACTTGCTGGGAGCAAGCAGCATGGAGGCTGAGCAGCTACCGTGATTAAGGAGAGGAGGATCCTTGCTTAAGGGAGCTTTTTTTTTGCTTTGAAGGCTAGGAAATTCGTTGTATTAACTAGGTGTACCAACTTTGTGGCTACTGTAATGACTTTGATTTTCTGCTTTTGGAACTTGGCTTTCTGGTATTTAAATAAATGGTTTGGCTCTGTCTTCCCTGTGGAGATCCTGTTGTATTTTGTGATTCACAACTACACCAGCATATTTATAGTCACCATGGGCATTGTAAATATTGCATTGTTCTTACATGAGATAATATATGTGATATATTGTGCAAATCTTAAAACACTACATAATTGTTAGCTGTTATTATTAGGAAGGAAAGCATGCCTCAAATGGGGAATAACCTTTAGAAAAACCCAGGGACAAAATATAGATGTGGTATACGCTGTTGTTATGATTTATTGATTGTTGTTGTTGAGGAATAAAAAATAGGACAGTTTGGTTATAATGATGAGGATATTATGGCAGCTAGAGGGTGCAGTGGATAGAGCATTTGACCTAGAGCAGAGATGAGGGAATCTACAGCCTTGAGGCCACATGTGGGTGGGGTCTTTTGACTAAGTCCAAGTCTTACAGAACAAATCCTTCTATTAAGGGGATTTCTTCTATGTAGTTTGGATTCAGTCAAATGGCTGTAATTGAATACCTAGAGGGCCTTATGTGGCCTCCAGGTCATCTGTTCCGCATCCCTGGCCTAGAGTCACAAAGGCTTAAGCCCAAATCCAACTTCAGACACTTGCTAGCTGTTTGATGCTGGGTAAGTCATTTAATTCTGTTTGCCTCAGTTTCATATCTATAAAATAAGTCTAAAATGAAAAGCAAACCACTCCAGTATCTTTGCTAAGAAAACTTCAAATCAAATCACAAAGAGTTAGAAATGTTTGAACAATAACAAAGAGTAAATTGCCAAGGGTTGAGAGTGAGAGGCATGAGTGGAATAGGTGTAATAAGGGGAAAGAGATAGTCTGGAGATAGATTATAAAGGACTTTAAATATTAAAAAAATTGTATTTTATATTAGAGAGATATTGAAGTTTCTTGTGCAAGGAAATGATGTGGTTAGACCTACCCTTTCCTTAGGAATATCAGAGAAGATATGTAAATGATGGATTGGGGGATGAAGAGACTGGAAGCAAAGAAACTGGATAACAGAGCATCTGGCAGCTTCTACATTGAGGGATTGAAGGTCTTGCAATATGATATTCTGGAGGTCAAAGGAGCTGGGATTAAAATCAAGAATCAGGGGCGGCTAGGTGGTGCCGTGAGTAGGAGCACTGGCCCCAGCATCAGGATGACCCGGGATCATTCCTGGCCTCAGAAAATGAGCACCCACACATAAATAATGACTGGCCATGTAACCTTGAGCAAGTTACTTAACACCAATTGCTTTAAAAAAATTAAGAATCAACTACCCAGCAAAACTGAGTATCATGTGTGAGGGGAAAATATGGTCATTCAGTGGGAGAGAGGACTTTCAAGCATTCTTTATGAAAAAAACAGAGTTGAATAGAAAATTTTACATTCAGATACAAGGAGCAAGTGAAGCATGAGAAGGTCAACAGGGAAAAGAAATCATAAGGAACTTATCAAAGTTGAACTATTTACATTCCTACATGGAAAAATGATCATTGTAACTTATGAAACTTTTCTCAGTATGAGAATGGTTGAAGGGAATATATATATATATATATATATATACACACACACACATACATCTATATAGGAGGGTATATGGGCATATGAATACATATGTGATTGTGTGTGTGTGTGTGTGTGTATATATATGTATACATATATATATATGTATACATAGAGAGAGATATATATATATGTATACATATATATATGTATACATAGAGAGAGGGCACAGAACCAATTGAATAGGAAGGGATGATACTTAAAAGGTGAAATTGAAAGGTGAGAGAGGAATATAATTTGAGGAGATGGGAGAGACAGAATGGGGAAAATTATCTCATATAGAAGAGGCAAGGGAAAACTGTTACAATGGAGGGAAAGAACAGGAAAGCAAAAGGGAATGAGTCAAATTTACTCCCTTTGAATTTGGCTTAGGGAGGGAATGACATACACACTAAATAGGGTATCTCACCCTACAGGAGAGTAGGGGGAAGGGGGTGAGAGGAAGGTGATGGAAGGGAAGGCAGGTTGAGAGGGAGGGAAGTTTAAAGCACACACTTTTGAAAAGGGACAGGATCAAAGTAGAGAATAGAACAAGTGGGGGTCGGGATAGGATGGAGGGAAATATGTTCAGACTTTCACAATATATCCACTATAGAAATGGTTTCTGTAGCTACACATGTATAACCAGTATTGAATTGATTATCTTTTCTGTAAAGGTGGGTGATGAGGGAGGAAGGGAAAGAATCTGGAATTCAAAGTTTTAAAATCAAATATTTAAAAACATATATTATTAATATTATTATTATTAATTTTTACATGGAACTGGGAAAT